>JAOWAR010149911.1:0-11430 GCA_028571005.1 Clathrina lutea
TAATAATAATAATAATAATAATAATAATAATAATAATAATAATAATAATAATAATAATAATAATAATAGCAATAGAGCTCACTAATTTTGTATAATGTTGAGACAGAGATAGAGGGGAGGGGCAGTGAGAGAGAGAGAGACTCGTACAGGCCTGCGGTGGTTCCATGCGCACGCGACTCATTCGATCGACGCATGTGCATGCACATGCGTGCATTTGTGCCTCGCCGCATCGCGCATGCTCACAAATCACACACGCGATATGGCGCGCGTGCGGCCATTATTTATTCCGGTAACAGTTGTCATGGTGATAAATATCCTTCCAAATCGATATGCACCGCGTACACACGTATACCCGGACCCGCACGCACTCATCATCAGTTCCGGCGGCGGCTAGCTGCATATCTACAGCATGTACAGCGAGCGAGGAGAAAGTAGATGCACCGGGTCGACTGTAAGCTCCGACTGGTCGCAGCCCGAGGGCCAGGTGGACTTCTCAAGTCCATGTTATTTCCCTTTCGCGTACGGCTACAGCTTGTGTGCGGTGAGTTTCAACACATGAAGAAGGCTTGGCTTGCTCCTTCAACTGGATGACAGTGAGGAGGGATTTCAGGGAGAGCGCCGACCAAAGAATCTCTGGAAGCTATTGTTCGTAGCGAATTTCACCGTGGCTTCTTCTGAGGAGAGAGCTAGTGAGGAGGGTGGAGGGCAATTGGTCATTGATGAGTGTTGCAGCTTCGACAACTCTGGCGTTGTTCCAATTCCTGAACTGCCGGTCGATGGCCTGTCGTCGCCACGTTCGGTTGGCTCAGTCGAGTCAGGGATCGGCAGTTCGAACACGCCGCAGCTGTTAGAGTCTGTCTCGAACGATGGAGAAGCGGAGCTCTGTGCTGGTCTAGCTCGCCTGGAGAGCGTCGAGCTGGCGCGCCGTTTACTGAACAGTCGGGAAGCTTCGACGTCTTCCGACGCCAGTGCGCTGAAGGCGGACGGCGAATGGGGAGAGCATGAACGGAGCGAATCGTCCGGGGGCGGCCAGGTGGAGTCGCCGCCGCATGCCATACTTACACAAGAACTGGACTCCGTAGCTGCCGAGCTCCGACACCGTGACCAGCAGCTTGAGCTGGCAGCACGCGTCGGCCAAGAGCTTCTGGAGCGTAATGCGACGCTCACCTCCGATCTGTGGTCGGCGTCCTCGTCGCGTGACGATCTGGAGAGCGAGCTGCAGCAGCTGCGACACCAGCTCGCAGTCAAAGAGCACATGATGAAGCTGTACGCGCAGGAGCTGGAGGACGCGGAACACGTCGCGGAGGAGTGTCTGTCGACATCGCTCCCGCCTCGACCAAGGAGCGCAGCGTCCGCGACCAGCAGTACCAGTGTGCTGTCCGATGAAGCGGCCGCCCTGCTGGCCGAGGAGTGTTTGGAGCTGAGGGACGCCAACCGACTGCTGGCAGAGGAGGTCGGTCTGCTGCGGGATCAGGCGGTGGCGCTCGACCGGCGCGAGCACGAGCTCATTGCGGACTGCGTGCGTCGACTGAACGAGGCGTCTGATCAGATCGCCGAACTGCAGCGCGGAACGACACAGCGAGACGAGCAGTCGGCGCACCATGCGCTCGAGATCGAATCGCTGCGCTTGAACAACGCACGCACAGAGCTCGCCCATCGCGACCTGGAGAGGGAGAAACTGAACCTTGAAGAAGCACTGAAGGAAACCAATGCCAGGCATGGGCAGCTTTCCACAATGGTTAGTCGTGCTGTGACTGTGTTTGAAACGTGCCTGGGTTAGAGGCCGCTTACCGCTTCACAGTGCGATGAAGGGTATTTGTCTCAGTAAATGTAGAGCAGGCTGTGGTAAGCATTGTGCGATTCAGTGGGTTAGTCCAGACCCGTTTAGGTTCTACTGAACACTGTTCGGACACTCGCCACAAGTGTAACTACAGAAATGCCACTTTCCGACCTTCCACTGGGACCAAACATGGTAGGATCGCGATAATAGTCCCCACCACCAGAAGTCGACCACTTATTGTCATGTAATTCCCTGTTGAAAAATGCCAAAGTTCTAAATCGTTCTTTTTTTTTCCTCCAAAGTGAGCACACCTTTACCTGACAACTTTGCTTTGCTTTCACACAAGCAAATGCAAACGGCTTTGTGTGTGATTTTTCCTAATTTCCGTTTCATTGCTGAGGTAATCGCAGATTGGTGCAAGATCGCAAAACTCCATGTGAGGACAATCGTGGCAGGAAATTAGAAGGATCATGTCTAAAGTTATTCTTTTTTTCTCAGAGAATGTCCCTGGCCTGAAAATTTAGTCCTGAATACCTGCACTCACTTTGGGTCTTTTAGAGGTTGACCTGGACTGACATGGTGTTGAACGCAGCCTACCAAAGCCTAACATTATGTGTGTAAAGAACTTCAAAGTTGTGTGACTGCATGAAGAAATACAATCGAAGAAAATTTCTTGGCGCTCGAAATCCGTGCCGAGGCTAGGACTCGAACTTGCGGCACCAAAGCGCCTAGCAGACAAGAATCGCCTTACTTATTCGCTACGCCGTCACGTTATCCTCAAAAAGGATGGGCAATGGCGCAGTGTTTAGGGCAGGCCATCTTGTCCACCCGGGAGTCCGCAGTCTGGAAGATAGTAGCGACCGAGCACCGGATGGTTAGCATGACTACGTGATTCGAACTGACTGGCCCTGAGAGAAGTGGTCAACACTGACTCGTCTGCTAGGCGATTTGGTGCCGCAGGTTTGAGTCCCGGTCTCAGCATGGATTTTGAGTGTCAAGAAATTTTCTTTGATTGTATTTTTCCGTGCAGTCACACAACTTTGGAGTTCTTTATACATATACTGCTTCACTAGCTCGGCGTTGACCGTTTCTCTCGATGTCGGTCGGTTCGAATCACGTAGTACGTGCTAACCGGCCGGTGCTCAGTCGCTACTATCTTCCAGATGGCGGACTCCCGGGTGGACGAGATAGCCTGACCTGGAAACTGCGCCATTGCCCATTCTTTTTGAGGATGACGTGATGGCGTAGCAGATAAGTCAGGTAATTCTCGTCTACTTGGCGATTTAGCGCTGCAGGTTCGAGTCCCGGTCTCGGCACGGATTTTGAACGTCAAGAACTTTTCTTCGAAAGGTAACATTGTCAATCTATTGTCGTTGTCAAACTGGACCTTCAAGTAGGTTCCCCTGTATCCATAGACCGCTGGTGCATCGTTTTCTTGGTGCTCACATCAGCAAAGTTTGTCCTCAAGTGCTCTTGGTTTCATGCGGACTTGGTGCCTCGTCGCCTTGCGGCACCAGCCACACACACACACATATATGAGGAAATGTGCCTGACTGCACTCGTGCAGGCTGCCTTCAATTATATTGATCGAAGAAAATCAATATAATTCCTCCGTGCACAGTCACATCTCTCTTCTTCCCAATCTGCCTTCAATGATGTTGAACATGCATGTGCTCGCTTGTTTTCGTTTCAGCACTGGTCTGAAGAAGATCCTAGCCATGTTGTTATTAGGTGATGGGCAATGCTTAAGGCAATTGTGCCACTTGGACTGCCGGGGGAGGAACAATCCTACAGAGTTGGGAGACAGTGTGCATGCTTGTGTGTGTGTGTCTGTCTGTCTGTCTGTCTGTCTGTCTGTCTGTCTGTCCGTGTGAATCTGTATCTGTGAGGTTCTCAGGATAAATGGAGACAGGGTAAGCTTTTTTCTCTCCGTTGCGCAAAAGTCTGGACGAGAAACCAAAAACAGAAATAATGTTCACCCTTAGAAGGAAGACATGTTTGATTGCTCATGATACAGAAGAACAATGAGCAGGAGGGATGCATACTTTTGTCAATTTATCATAACAGAATAAATCAGTTTATTGTAAATAAAAAAAATAATAATAATAATAAAAAAAGTTCATGACCACAAAGTTAAAGGAAAGGCGATTTTTTTCCAGCCGGATGCCTGTCTGTTCTGCACCCATTCATGACTTTCCTCCTGTGTGCTCTAGACCCATTGATGACTTTCCTCCTGTCTGTTCTGCACCCATTCATGACTTTCCTCTTGTGTGCTCTGGACCCCTTCATGACTTTCCTCCTGTGTGGTTCTGGACCCATTCATGACTTTCCTCGTGTGTGTTCTGGACCCATTCATGACTTTCCTCCTGTGTGGTTCTGGACCCATTCATGGCTTTCCTCCTGTGTGGTTCTTGACCCATTCATGACTTTTCTCATGTGTGTTCTTGACCCATTCATGACTTTCCTCGTGTGTGTTCTGGACCCATTCATGACTTTCCTCATGTGTGGTTGTGGACCCATTCATGGCTTTCCTCCTGTGTGGTTCTAGATCCATTCATGACTTTCCTCGTGTGTGTTCTGGACCCATTCATGACTTTCCTCCTGTGTATTCTTGACCCATTCATGACTTTCCTCGTGTGTGTTCTGGACCCATTCATGACTTTCCTCGTGTGTGTTCTGGACCCATTCATGACTTTCCTCCTGTGTGGTTGTGGACCCATTCATGGCTTTCCTCCTGTGTAGTTCTAGATCCATTCGTGACTTTCCTCCTATGTGGTTCTGGACCCATTCATGACTCTCCTCCTGTGTGGTTCTAGATCCATTCATGACTTCCCTCCTGTGTGTTCTGGACCCATTCATGACTTTCCTCCTGTGTGGCTCTGGACCCATTCATGATTTTCCTCCTGTCTATGTAATCACATTTCCTACCTGACCTGTTGGTGCACATGCTCCCATTCGTCTGCTGACCTGTGTGAGACGCTTGTTCGTACTTTCTGAGTCGAAGGACAGCGTTATACCCTGATATTGGCCTTGTATTTCTTCTTTTCTGTTGTATGCAGGTGGTGGAGCTACAAGGACAGTATCAAGAATGTTTGGGCCTGTTTCGACAAGCTCAGGAAGAGCTCGCTTTCTACCGGCGCCATGCAACGATTCCGTCGCACCTTTCAGGCGTGCGCACTCCCGAAGAAGGAGAGCCACAGTGGTCACCAATGGCAACCCGGCATCAAATGTCAGTCGGTGCTGAGCTGGAGGCTGCCCTCCGTCGCAGTCAGTCATCAGGCTCAGTGTCGGACACGAGTGATCGATCAAGGGACACAAAGTCATCAGGCTCAGTGTCGGACACAAGTGATCGATCAAGGGACACAAAAGCAACTCTCTTCAGCCCGAGCTCTGTGGAATCTACACCCGTCGGCTCACCACTGTCTATGAGGAGTCTGCAGCGACAGCTTTCATTTCCAGAGAAGCCCAGCACCTTTTCACCGCCACTGCCTCCAGAAAGGGGCACTCTTTCGCCACCGTCACAAGCAACTGGTAATGATGAGGTGAGACAAGCAATGCAGACGGTAAGAATGATCAGTGGTACCAACACCTCTGGACGCCAGACGCCTCAGTCGTCTCGACCGTCTAGCCTCTCTCAGATGCCACTGCAGAATGGCTCCTCATCTGCTGGCAGTGGCTTGGCCGGCCTGAATAGTCTGCTTTCCAACAAGCCAAGCAGTGAGCAGCCCAAGGTCGTGAAGCAGGCGTACTCTGTGCCTCAGAAACCTCACAAGGTGAGAATTGTCAAGCCGATGGAGGGTTCTTTGACCTTGCTGAAATGGAAACTACTGGCGCTAGAACAGCAGACCGGAGCTCAGACCCTACAGCAGGCATTGAATCGGCCTGGCGTCTACACGAAGAGTGGCAGCGAGCAGAGTGAAGAGGGCGTGAGGCTGTCGCGCAGCAAGGAAGAGGTGAAGTTGGTGAGTGGCACTCCAGCCGGTCTAGAGGTGACTGATGAGAAGCAACGGTCAAGGACACGATACGACCAAAAGCGCTCTTCCTCTCCCGACTTTAGCGAACTGCCTTCCTCAGAACCTGCTTCTGCTCAAGATTCTCCAAACACAACACCACAGGGTTTGTCCATCATGTCATCCCTGCTGGGTAGTTCGCAACAGCGTGTCATCACACGTGGAAGCCGTTTGGGTGGTTTGCACTTTGGCCTGGGTGCGTCTCCAGGCCTCTCAGCATTGTCAAACTCCGGTGGCAAGAAGCTTCCAAATCCCACAAATGAAGTCGATAGAAAGAAATAGATTGCTAGGTCATGCTTTCTGTAGTTGAGCATCTTTCTCGTCTCGTCTCTGTCAACAGATTTTCAGACTTCTGAAAGAGGGCAAGAGAATAATATTTTGCCCGATGTGTATTTATTGTGATGTCCCAAGCATGTGAGCCATGCGTACATATTTCGCAGGCTAATTTAAAATTTGATCAACTTCAAACATACAAGGCCATATTTCAATTGATCTTCAGTTAGTATTTTTTTCATTGTATTTAAATTTTCTATTTTAAAAGGCCCCATTGCCTTTTTTACCACTTTCGTTGTGCCAGGCTGCGCGCGAGATAGTGAATAAAGTAAAACACCAGCAGGAAGGACAGGGTGTGATGGCTGTTGCGAAATGAAGTAGATGGAGGATCTTGGGCCTTGCACTTGGTGCGTATGCGTGACTTTTACTTTCCTTGTTCAGCATGCCATGCCTCATGGCGCACCTGAGCCGACGACAAATTGCATGCGTTCAGTGAGGCATGTCCGTCGTGGAGATGTGATTCCTCGATCGTTTCCTGGCACGTGCTAAACTACAAATATATCCATCATTTATGATGGGACATGGCCGTGGGAGTCAGTAACAATTAATTTTTAGTGTAATGAACTTGGAGCCCTTGCAGGGACCCCATGTACCGCTGGGGTCTGCAGATCTGGGGAAGGTAGACTAACTTACTGCTCGATCTATGGCTGGGGCCGGCATGGACTGACGTGAATATGTTTGGGCCTGGTAGATCTACATGGTGCCATGCATGCGCCAAATGGCTATTCAGTAGAGCAAACGCAGTTGCCACAGCAACGCGTCACCCGCGGCGTCACTGACGACGCCTGCAGCAGGGCACGTCAAGGAATCAGCTTCTTCAGCCTCTGCACAGATTTGTGCTCAGCTATAATTCCCTTGTACTGCCGGCGTGCCAGTCAGCCTCCACTATTCTCCCTAATTTACCCTCGTCAATATCTGGACTGGAAATCAGACCTGTCTTGGTGTTGCTATGGATGCAGCCGAGTCCGTATCTTGGCAGTCACGAACGCTGCTGCCGGACACATGGCGTTCTCCTGACAACATGACGTCAACAGGCATCGCGCACTCCTGGAGAGATCCCACACCATGGCAAGGAGAGAGCATGGAGGTACAATATCTATAAGTGTGCGCATATGCCGCATGACTCAGGTAGAAGATCTGCATGTATACTGTCGTGATGCATGGGGAAAAGGAGGTCTTTCAAAGTCAAAAAGGCCTTGCAGTGCACAGGAATTGGCTTGCATACATATTTTTTTATGCCAAATCCCAAATCTATTATGTAAAATAGAACTGTTGATAATAAAAGGATATGCTATAAGGCTGTGATGACACCAGATCTGGTCTAGCTATCGGTGAGAATGACAAAGCCGCAAGTTTATTTCACTTCAATGAACTGCATGGTGTTTGTTGTTTGCCGAGTGTTAAAATAGTTCATGGTGACTCCGGAAGAAATGCCGGGCCGCTGTGCAGACTTGGACTATAATCTTAATTGAGCACACACATTTTCTCTCCTTGTATCTAGCTGGAATTATTCATCTTTTTCTTTTTTTGTTTTTTGTGAGCTGACCTGTTCTGAAATAAAATTTAAGTACATGAAAGATGATTAATTTTATCCATTGATTAGATTTGCAAGGCCTTAGCAGGCTGATATAATGAAAGAAACCTTGATGATGAGGGGGCAAGGGTATTTTCTTAAAATTTTGGAAATATTTTATTTAAGTTTTATTCAGTCATTTTGTGTGTAACAACTCCCGCAGAGAACGGCCACCTTGCCTCTTCCACCAAGTCTTCACGGAGCTGATCTATCGGCAGGCCAAGGTCATTTAACTACAACCAGGATGCACCATGCCTATCAGCCACAGGGCACAATCTTGGACCACCCAAAGCACAGGCGAGCCCCGGCCAGTTACAAAGTCCACTACAATGAGGAGTTCACACAGAAAGTCAGTAATCTTTCACATCCAGCAGATGTTTGCCTAAGAATTTTGTTCCAAGTGTAATTGCAGCAGTCCAAGTAACTCAAACAATGTTGAAAGTGCAACTTAAGACTCCTATATGGCTTGGCTTGGCTATTCAGTATGTTTGCAACTTGAACTGATATGTGAGAAAGGAGAATTACATTTTTTTATTTGATATGCTCATGCAGCCTATATTGTTTAATGATTTGTCAACAGAGAAAGAAAGAAAAAGAAAAGAAGCGATTGGTTAACAGGGAATTTTATAGCTTCATTACAATGATCCCTCATCTGCAATTGCATTGCACAGCTTGCTGAGCGGCAATGGAGGCGGCCGTTAGATATTGCGTACCAGAGCAGCGAGTATGCTGATCGCTATCGCCATGATGTCCCTCGTGCCCTTGTAAATAGTGAGCATGGCCAGGATCTCCGGCCCCCTCACCTAGGTGACCACCACCATGAAGGGCCGCTCAAGGTATGCGAATTATCACGTTTTTATGTCAACTCAATCTCCCAAAGTCTGAATTCCCAGTTGCGTACAAGGAAAATGAAAAATATAAAGGGCTGTGCTCGTATTGCTCACAGATTTTTTCACGTGCATCTCCACCTTTCCCAAATATCTAGCGAGGACTTCAATTTCCGTTTACTCCAGATCAACTGTTGTACAAGAGCCTGCACCAATCAATTGTACATCTCACAGGCTCAGTGAATGTAAAATTGGTTTCTGTATGTGTAGCATAGATTTATGAAGATTGGCGGTTTGGGCACTCTTGGCGTGGTATGGCGACCTACGTTTCTGGGTTATCCCACATACATCCGGAAAGCTGCTGGGGAGTGATAAAGTCTTGGCCTTGTGGCAACCTTGTCTAAGCTTAATTTTGTACTGCACTAATGAGGCCGCACAAGCTGAAACAGTACCGTGTGTAGTTTTATGAGGATTTTTATTTAACTGCTCAGCAAATTGTTTCTTAATCATTAATCTTTTTCTTGTCATAATTTTCGATGCAGGATCTAGTGCCAACTCAGAAGAACAGTGCCCTGCATGGCTGGCCCGTTCCAACTCAGCAGCAAGGCGTTTTCAGTGACAACGAAATATACATGAGCAAGGCAACAAAAACACACCGCTCGTTTTCCAGGTAGGCCTGGCTGCCAGTTGCTTACAGCAACATCAGAGCAATATCGTGATAAGTTTGCACAAGGAAAAAGGCAAAAGAAAACATGTAGAGGATGCATATGTTTGCGTGTTCATTTGAAGGCACTGATGAATCATCTCTAGATCTATGTATGCCTAATCTCCTGCATGCTGGGTGTGCTTCCTCCAACTATATCTCCTGTTTGTATTTAGGCCTGAGCAGCAAAGCCTCCCTCGACCAAACCAAGCCTCGTTCTGGCACTGTGAGCAGTTTCCGCACGCTTGGGGCTATGGGAGCCCGGATACGTAAGTCAGATTTGGAGAGAGACGTGTTTAGCAGAAGACTCCAGACTTCTTATAAAGTTTAAGGAAACTGCTGCTTGAGCCGCAATACTTTATGCGTAATGAACAAAATATTATATGCCACACTTGTAACAAAATATATATAATATGCCACACATGTGGTTGCATACTGACTTGCAATTGCACCTTTGGTAGGGTGATGCCTAAGCATGCAACGCAGTCAGCAAAGGGATCCGAGATGCGTGACAGAGTTCTTTTCTCAACCGGCACTCAACAGATTCCACCCACGCACCAGCTACCACCTCTTCGAAACAGGTTGGTGTGGGCCTACATTCACTGTCGTTGCTGCCGGGAATCAAAAGAGCAAGCTTAGTATCATACTGGTGGAGTTAAAAACTGCAATTTTATAGCCAGCATAAATTGTGGGGAGGGCGTCCCAAAGTTCTCAAACACAAAACACGACGTTCACTGTGTGTGTCATGAAAAGCACAACTTGAGAAGAAGAATATTTGACTTGTGACTCAAAAAGAATTAGCTGATCTGAGCATTTTTAACAATAATAAAAATTAAAAAAAAAAAAAAGAAAGAAAGAAAAACGTTATGGTGGTCATCCTCTAAACTCAGTGTCTTTTCTTGTTTGTAGCTAGTGAGAGTGCCCCTCCAGATCCCCCTCCCCCAACTCATCTGCGTGAAGACATCCATTTATGTTGTCTAAACTTTGAGATCCTGCTTAGCGCACAAATGTTTACCCGCAAGTAATATTCGCACATTTTGCAAGTGATCTCAGTTTCTTAAGACAAATAGCAGGTGAAGATTTCTAGGTCTACAGTTTGTGCAATCATGTGCATGGTCCTGCCGCAGACGCACTTATGAGGCGCACCGGTACTATTGTAGCAGCAACTGAATTATTGTGTGGTAGAGAAAGCAGTGAGCCTTCGAAGTGAGGAATCTGCAAAAATTTATCATTGCAAAACGTTCAGCAGGGATTCGCAAGAAGTCGTGAGTGAAAATTTGCGCGTTTACAGTACATGAATTGATTACACAAGGCAGTGTATGAAGAAAAAGTGTTGACAAGGAACATGGCACATTAATCAATGTGCAAAACTTGGAGATTGCAAGTGCAAATTCCAATTAGATGACCCCTTCCTGACTACGCCTGCTGTCCTTGTGTCAGGAGTTAAATATTCAAAGTTCCATTTAGCTGTCTTAGCTTAGTCATGCACGGCTATTGTCGGATGAATGTAGTTTCCCCCATATCCTAAAACTGATGTATTTTTTTTCACTACGTCTAACAGGATTTAGGACAGTGAAAAAACAGGCTTATCACCGGAATAGTATTTAAAAGAAAGTTGTGAAGGGCAATTTTCGACAGGACATTTTTTCGGTTTTGGTCTTGTCATGGAATGACCTTTGACCCCATTGGTATTTACCCTATTGACTTTGTCCCCATTTGATGTTTACATTTAATGCCTATTTAGTAGTCAACGGTTTTAGCATAACCATTTTGGGGCACTTACCTTTGTCCTGCTCCTTCTTTTCATTTCAATTTTTCTCGACTACTCATTCAGTCATCGTTCTATGAAACCATAAGTGTGGACGATGTGTGAGTGTTTGGGGTTGGAGCTGTAGCAGAGGGTTTCAGTCTGATGTGTGTTCCCTAACAGTCTGTTCGCCCATTTTCCTGCAGTGGGCAGTCGCTAGCGCAGGCTAGTTATCAATGGCCAAGTGAAGCCGAGCGGCGAGATGTCTTCTACTGCCCGATTCAATCTCAGCAGCCCCAGCATACCGGTAATTTTTATAGACGCTCAGAACAAAGTCAAGCAGACATCATTGTGTTGGCACATCATGGGGGGGGGGGGGGGGGGGGGCGGCTTTTTCACCCCACACATTTTTTTTTGTGTGTCTTTCGGTTGGCGGAAAGAATAAAAAAATTTCTTC
>JAOWAR010149922.1:0-11428 GCA_028571005.1 Clathrina lutea
GTTTTGGTTACAAGAGTTACCAAAATATTTGTTTGCATGGGAGATATAAGCCCAACAGTTATCCCCAAATGTTTAGTTTAGGACAAAGGGTTGAAGTTTTATGTTACTGGCAAACCGTGGTCTTGGTCACAAGTGTGTGTTAATGTTCTCCAGCACCAAAAAGCAATACTGTGTGATGGAGAAGAACGGAACAGAGAGAGTGATGGCGAGTTTGAAGTGTCACTTCTATTAACTTATGCAGGATGTGGCTGCTTCGTGAATAATCGAAGGATACGAGGCTGTGGGTTTGAAAATGTTTACAGCTGGGGGCTCAGTATTCTTTCGCCCTTCTCCACCAAGTAAGATGTATTCTTCCATTGTGTCTGTATAGTGAAGCTAAAGAGCTGTGGTGATTACTCGTACGGCATACTTCCAAACTCCAATACTGACACATCCTGGAACACTGCCAGAAGTAACTGCGGCCAATCCGGCGCATGGCTTCCCACACCAGACAAACAGAAGGAACGAAAGTGTGTTGCGGACCTTGTGACTCCTGCAGCTCCAACATGGGTTGGGTTTGCTGATAGGCCAAGCTCCTTGAATTCACCACCCAACTTTGATGGCATCAGGACGTCTTCGCTAGGTTGGTTTCCCCCTCATGCAGACACACCAGCTTCCTCGCGGAATACGCCTTGCTGGATGGCATACCACGACAAGGATGATGAGGAACTTAAATATCGCCCAGATAAATGTAATCGCAAGCGCTCAGTGAACACAGTTTGTCAATCAGGTATGTCTGTCATACATCATTCAAAGAGATCATTTGCACTTTTCCTTCCGGCTGGCAAAAGCTTTTTTACTCCTTCCCATCATTCACATAAAGATTGTGGCAGAAATGTTTTCAACCTTCCCTCTTCTGTCCGTCCAGAAAGAAAAATATTGAAAGCCCCATGCCAGTGCTGACATTTGGACGGCGGCATTGCACACGTAAAGCAAGAATTGGACCAGCCAAAAGATGATGAACGAACACCCTCTTTCATTCCAGTTTGTCCTTAGAAAGTCAGTTAGCGGAAGAAAGCTTACATTGTGGTCAGATTATCATTTGTCAAGAAGTGCCTCCATGAAAACATATGTCAACTGCCTAATGATTGGCTTTTTTTCCCATTCTTCAGCAGCGGCTTTCTTAGGACAAAAGCCTTTGCCTTCCACAAAGATTAATCCCTAAGGTTTCTCTTTCTCTTTTCTGTCCATAGTGCAGTGGTTTGGCTGTGGAAATTTACAAAGTCATCTTTACTACGGAGTCATCCCTCGAAAGATGACGTATTCTGAGGCCGTTTTAAGTTGCCAAGCCATCGGAGCTCTCTTGGTTTCAACCCCACCGATTGAGCAGTGCAGGCGGAGAATTGCACGGGCTCTTGGCGACTATCCAGAGTCATTCTGGAAACACCCGTATCCCCTCAACCCTTTCAAATTTCCTCCCAGAACCTGCGCACTCCAAACAGGGGATTTCGTTCAGCCACAGGATTGCAAAAGAAAATTCCCCGCTATTTGTGAAAGGCGTGAGTTTGAACCAAGCACACGTAGTATAATCACTCAGTCGGATGCAAAAGCTGTTTGTATAGGTTAGACCTGCAGAAGAGTGTAGTGTTACTTCACCTACCCTGCTTGTTCACAGAAGGGGTGCTAGCGCTTACTCTGTTTAATGCCGGCTAGATATTGAGACAATTAATCGTTGCTTCATTTGTAAGATCAGGAAAGAACGTGTGCATGGATGGCACAAACATTCGTAAGAGATAACGAGAATTCGGATGAACACCTTCACTCTGTGTGTCTGATCTCCCCAAATTATTCAGACGAACGAAATCCATGTTCGACATGTTGTCCTGGATGCGGGCCAGACCAAGGCAAATTTGACACCTGCCGACGAGGATGCACCGCTAACAAGGAACAATGCCAAGGTACAAATATTTTGTTCCCGCATTAGTTCCACACTTACTCGAGCTGATATAAACACGCTAAAATCAACTTACAGGCACAAAAGTAGTGAATTTTATGTAGAAGAGGTGACAACAGACTAAAAGTGAAAACCTATTGAACGTCCATCTGTTCTGACAAGGGTTGCCCATGGAAAACAGTTTGCTGAGATGTGTCCGTATGTTGGGGATATACTGTTGTAATTCTGGTCTGATACTTCATAAGCAGGAAAGTTATTCTCATGAGAAAATCTAAGCATTCCGTATCAACAACTTAGGTTCCCCGAGTGCGCCTTAACTTTTGGATGAGCCTTTTTTTTAATTGACCGTATTAGGGCATGCCAGGTTCATGGTAAGGTTGATTCCTTTGCATGGGGGCTTGATCAACTTCCCGATCTCTGGATCAGCTTGGAGATAATTTAAACACCAGGTGGGCTTAAGTTTCACTAGAGGCTTTCATGGTTGCCACGCCTGAAATCGATACCTTCACCAGCATGCTCTGACCCCTGTACATGTACATATACATGCTGGACAAGCAAGTATGTGTTCAGTCCTCTTCTTCCATCTTCAAGTCCACAACAGTGCTCAAAACCACACAGTTACCATGGCAAACAACGTTTAAGGGCCTAAACACAAAAATCAACCTAAACTATGGCGGAGAATCCTTGATACAGATAACAGATGCCGGATTCCTTGATCTATAATCTATCTGTGAGGTTCGCTCTGAGGGGCTGTCATTGAGCCTGCCAGTGCGGTGTCGTGTTACAATGATACATGCTCAGGTGTGCGGAGCTTTTAGTATCTCATCCACAAGAAGTTCAAAGCATTGTGCGCAGATTGCTCAATATTCTGCATCTCATCGCAATCCCTAAGACGCCTCTGAAGTACATGAGTCGTTGATACGTTGAGACGATTTTGGCATGCGTGTTCTATACAATAGAATGAAAAACGGGGCCTACCATTTTTATTTTCCACTGGTTTATCCTATTGTGGCTCGCCAAAGCCCAGGGCCATGCACTGCTCCAAAATTGTGTGGGACTTTTCTGATGTTTGGATGCTACTTCTAACAATCCCGGACACCCCGTTTTGTCGCTTACTGACAGGAACCCCCAGAGAAAATTTCAGGTGGATCGTGCAGACGGCTACGAAGATGAATCCAAATTGCTGTCTTCCGTTATTGCTGTGCTAAATGAAGGATTTTGACGCCTCAGAACTTTAAGAAGAATAATCCTTTGAATATAAGCTTTCAGAAATTGTATAGTGTGTTGGATGGATAAGGTGACCTTCTGGGTGAAAAGTTGGACAAAAATGGAGTTGGTAGCAGCATCCACAACCACCATCCAGGACCACCTAGGAATGCAATGACTATGGCCGTGACTATGACATGTCAGTAATTTCCATATACAAGAGGGGCATTTGGGAGCACTGAGCATATAGGAGTGTAAAGGGCCCAGCAGAAAGAAAACACGATTGCTTCTCAAGAAGGGAAACGGAGGCCGTAGAAAGAAGGACAGAAACACAGTGGGAAAATGCCAATGCCCCAACCAGAATTCGAACCAGGACCCTGAGCTTATGCAGCTGGTGCTTTGCCATGGCCAATTGAGCTATCAGTATCAGGACTGGCGATTCACTGGTAAGAACAAATGGAAACTCAACCACTGTGCTACACTCCTGCCTCACAGCATAGGCCCCAACAAACGGGCCCACATGAGAAGTTACTCCCAGTTGGGTACCTTTCACATACTTCTTTCCATCTCTTCAACAGCTTACTTCCCCTTTCTTTTTGGTATCAATTCTCCCGAACTTCATCACAATTGACTTTTCACACACATCTTCTTGCAATATACAGGGGTAGACAACCCTAAAGCACTGGGTTCCAAGAACTTGCCTCTTTCCTTCCCTCCTTGCTGTGTGTAGCGACTTTGAGTTTCCCTAAACTCCTTGTTTATTGACAAAAACAAATTTGGAGGAAAAAGACAGTCATGGACAAACCTTGAAAAAATATTCCCTCCTTGTAAAATGAGGTCCTATTACTCTCACCATTTAAAGAGCAAAAAAACAGAAGAGCTCGGTGAATACTATTGCGTACTGCCTATCAACAATTTGCATAATGAAAAAAAAAAGAGAGCCACTTCAACAACAACATTAACGCAATCAGCCACAAATGATCAGGGTCAGGGAGTTGGCATACCAGGCCAAAGCTCTACCAGGTAAGCTATCATGCTGGTCGTGGCTATGAAACCTCTTTGCTCTGTTCTTTCCAAGCTGGCTAAGTAGCTGACGACTATGCTCACTTTGTGGTGTCCAGCACAACACTGATGTAAACAGACCAGGTTCAAACTTCCATGTGAAGACAGATCTGGTTTTGACCCTGAGGTGAAGCAGCGCCTTGAAATCCCACTTTCTTTTGCTCATACGAATCCACCTGAAAATTCAGTTTCGTGGTGAACAGGAAAAGGACTATAATCTGTACAGAAGGACCAAGTCCTTCTGCACAGACTTCTTCTTTTGTGAAACATCCTTCACGGTTCGATCGGTCAGAATTCTCGTTGGAGTCACCAACCTGTCAAATGTTACCACTCTTCAGAAAAATTTCCATGCTTCTCCTTACTGTGCGTCTTTCGTAAGTACCTAATCAAATGTTACCACTGTTGTGTATTTATTTTGCAAAGGGAAGCAAAATGCAAAAGCTTAGTAAACCCCACCCTGAGGAGAAAGGAGCCACACAGCAAGACGAACGTAAATGCTTAAGTACCTCTACAGCTCTGGCAGACTTTCCCCGATTGCGCTGAAATGTACTCTTTGAGGTTAGAACCTCAGACGCAGACACCAGCCCTCAAATCACCCAATCGAGGAAAGAACAAAGCAATGTACCGAGACATGATTCTTGCTGGACGTCAGAGTATGAGCGCTCCATTGTCAAGCAAAAGTTGGGAAAAATTAAACACGCGCTTGCTAGCTGCAAATACTTGATTGTACAGCACACTTTTCCCCGTATGGTTTCCTCACACAGCGATTCCAGAATACCTAGAGCCATGCTTGGCCTTCTCAGGGCAAGCATGTAAAGTCAGTACCGATGTTGTTTCAGTCAAAGTTAAGCAGGCATCATAACTACATGTACGCGTGACCGTTGTCGACTCAGTGCAGGGTGAATGGCATCCTGTATGTCGCACCATCCCCAGTACTTATATGTAGAGATTCATGCCGTAAGTAATCATCAGGCATGAGCAGATCTGTCAAGTTGCAAGACCTATCATGCCTGATGATTGCTTACGGCATGAAACTCAGAGTTGGAACATATTTGGCTCCGGCTTGACTTCTTGACTCTCTCTATTTCAGCTTTGTCCTTGCAGGCATTGAGCTGTCTTCGTGGCCTGAAACAATTGCCGTTCTTGCCTATGTATATGGATATATTAATTTTGTATATCACTTCATAGATATACATCTGAGAAAGGTTTTTGGCGACGCTATAACCCTTTCACGTGGTTAGTCAATGAACTTATATGTCCCACCAAAAGACAATGAATTTCACTTATCCAAGTAATATTCAGCTCTGTGTATCACTTCGACCAGAGGAAGACCGTTGAAAGCTTTTACTCTGCAATTGTGTTGATTGTAATCTTAGTCAGCACTTCGCGCCTCTGCGGGCTTGCAACGGATGTCTTCCTGGCAACTAACAGACATTCAGTTCTTTATAAGTTCACGTGTTGGTGTGAGCACACATATGTTGGAAAGACCACTCAGCAGCTTGCGAAGGACATGATGCAGCACATTCCGTCAAAGCTGTCACACTTTGATTCGGATGTACGGGCAGAGATATCCAATTCCGCAAACACCAGGCACCTTCAAGCAAGTCTAGACTGCCTCTAGAAGCTCCATAGCAACATCGCCAAACATACTACCCCTGCTCGTCTGCCGACCGCAGAAAAAGAAGAAACCCAAAGTTGTGGAAATTGTGCCTTTCGCCTGGCCACACCCTTACAGCTTGTATGTCTTTCGTGCACGGGAAAGAAGCATTCTTAAAGGGACACTGCGACGCTGTGCCAAGATGGCGGATAAGTGTATTACATTTATTTGGCGTCGGAGGTGCAGGTGTACTCACTTGCACGCATGATACTGTAGTGGCCTTGTGCTGGTGAGGCCAGTGGATCCATGGACTCAGCTTGTCCCCACTACTACATGTATTTGCGGTTGAAAATGTCTCTTGCTTATTGCTACAGTCACACGCCGTACCGCGAGTCTACCGGGTGTTGGCCAGTGCGGTCGGTAGATCCACACACAAATGTTCACACATCAGCAAGCGACGGGTTTGAAGTGCAGTCGGACTGTCGAGTCTTCTCGAGCTCGACTGTCGGGATTGCCGTCGTTGTCGTCGTCGTGATGCTCGGCCATCAGGGATAAAGGGAACCATCCAAACAACCCTGACCGGCACGGTTGTTCGGGACAAGCCTGTCCATGACACATCGAAGCCGGAAAACCAAACTTTGTATTGTCAGTTTGTTGAGGCCTACATGTGTGGTGACCAGCCTCGGGCAAAGGCCATCTCAGCAGCCCTAGACGAGTGGATCCTAGGAGACGGCGATACAGCGAGACGGCGAATAGAAGAATGAATGCTCGTGCTAATGTGTCAAAGTTTTTTGGTATATGTCAGAATTGACTTGTTCGTTTGGGAGGAGGGGGAGGGGGTAATCTCCAAAAGAACACGGTTCGTTTGAAAAAAAAATCAACGTTAATTGGCGACGGCCCCCAATAGGGTATGGAGAAGTTTTTACGCGCCGGGCGAGTGTCAAACTTCGGATTGGCTCACGTCAGCCCTCGAGCCCTCATGTCCACGACCCCGCCGACCGTGCCCCGGCCAATCATCCTCGTCTCCAGTAATCAGAAAAGACGCACTCCAGAATAGACAGTTTCCGTCGCCATACACTCGGACAGAATCCACAGCCTTATGCACCTCAGCTGCCAAGCTGTCCACGCAATGTAAAGCAGGACAAACATCACTGTTGTTTACAGCTGCAGGTGAGGCTTCAACGAACCCCGACAATCCATTCTTCGCTGAGTTTTCTGCCACTCTGGTTATTTATTTTCACAGCATCGAACAGACAAGCCATCTACTACCCGCGCTCACAACGCGGCCAAATCTTCTAAGGTTATCACAAACAAGCTCATGTCGACGTCCACGTCGAGACAGCGCAAAAAGAGCAGAAGAAGAAGACCAGAGGAGGGGAAAACTTGCACGGCGAATGCATGCACCGTGACGACCGCTGTGGATGTTTCTCTGAGTTAGTTAGCCCCGTCGCCTTGCTGAGTCGGGGTCACCACGGCGCTTCCGGCGTTCCCTCGATCAGTAAATTTGCCACGTTCTACGCAAAACAGGCCAGCACGCGCACGCTTCGTCTCCGTGGTGATAACAACAATGATCAGCCAAACTGCCTCTCGAAAACCCATCATTTCGACAACATTCTAATAAAATTTTAAAGTCCAACAAGCGGATTTGGAGTCTACTGGACTGAAGTGAACGATAAACACAATGTGGTCAATATCGTGGCCGTTCAAGCAGAAGTATGACGGCGAGTGCGACAGCACACCGAAGGGACTGTCCTAGAAAATGCATGTCCAGGGCCATCGTGTCTCGTGGCGGGAATTGACATGGGTGAAATTTTGGACGTCGCGCGCGGGGTGCTGAATGAAGGGGCAGTGGGGAAATGAAGGACCTGGACCGGAGGGCTGGTACGTAGGAAAGAGGGAACGGGTAACGGTGTGGAAGCGTGAGAGGTCGTTGTTGTTATTGTTGTGGTTGTGCTCTTAGGGAGACCTCACATACGGTAGGGCCTTCTTAGGTAAGTAGAGGGTCAGGAGAGCCGAGTTGTAGTCGCTGTTGAAGTCTTGTACATGTAGCCGGCACGAGAAGTGTTTTAGCGCGGGTGATGAAATGTTGTAGCCAGTGGGGAAGTGATTGCACAGGAGATCCTGAACTAGGCCTTGTGGAGTGGAGTCGCCAACTGGAGCAAGAGTGCTACGGTGCCCAAGTAATAGACCATGTGTTTTGAATCAATGAAATGCCATAACAATCATATGTGTCAGCGCTTCCGTGAGTCCTAAAGACAAATAGGCCACTCTTCTCTCAAGATAGCGGCCACCTTACACCTTAGTCCGTGGGCCAATGGCACGCGTATGCATAAGTAAGCCTCTGACGTCACACGGTCATTGGATACGGTTGCTGTGGGGCATCAATCGAAAGCTTAGGTGCGACGGCATGCCCTGCAGCTTTCAAACGCGATTGATCAGGCTAAGCTGTAGTTCATCGTTCAAAGGTGTCGAAGACCGCTTTTCCTGCTCAAGTAGAGCTTTCAGTCATGAGACTAGGATTTAATGGAAGATTTTGAGGAATTAGAAGTGGACGAAAACCAGTGTAAAAGTGTTTCTCCAACTTCATTGATGATCAGTTGGGCAGATCAAGTGTTTATAGCAACGAAGACAAGACAGACATTGACACCTCACGGCAGGCAACCATGGAGCCATTAGAAGAGGATGATGCCTTGCTGGATGGCTTTAGGGAGTATGTGTACCAGCAATGCACGGAAATTGAAGTAAATCCAGTTGGTGAGTTAGTAGTCAGGTGAGGTCCTGTTGCTTGGGGCGTCAGGTTTGAGAACTTCTTTTTGGACAATACTTGTCCCCTGGACGATTTTTTGACCATTCTATGGGATGCTGCACACACATTCTTGGAGTTTTTTTAGTTGCTGGCTGCAGATCGCTCGGACTTTTCCCGAAATCTTATTCGAGCCATTTTGGTCATCGAGGGTAGCAGAGATGCAGAAGCAAAAGTCCTGTTTGCCACCCAAATTCTGCGCCTGCAAGCAAATGCTGGAGATGTCATAAACTTGTGTGGGTCCTAACATTAACAGTTTGTGTCAGCCTTAAATGACACATGGTTGATAAATCACAAATCATCAATTTGCGAACTTGACAAAATGTGAAAAAAAAAAAAAAACAGTTGATTCAGTTGAAGCACACGAGAAAACTAAAAACGTTCGATTAATTTCTCTACGAAATAGTATTGAATGTGCTGTGTGGTGAACTTCAAAGATAAAAAGAAAAATGCAGGCTAAACGTCACAAAGCGGTGAAGGCACCAAGGGGGGGGGGCATCAAAGTAGTCGGAAGTGCCCAGCCTCAATCAAGATGACTGGAGACAGTAACAAAAGAGGCAAGTAAAAATAGAAGATTTAAAACATTTTTATTTTGCTCAAAAAATTCAACATGAATCGGTAGTGATGCAAAGCGCCGAGTAGCGATAACTTTATCCTCACTCAGCTACTCCTTCCCCTTAAGGTATGGAGGTTTATGCAGAACAATGTCCTTGCCCTCCGGA
The DNA here is from genome assembly GCA_028571005.1 of Clathrina lutea. Classification (NCBI taxonomy): domain Eukaryota; kingdom Metazoa; phylum Porifera; class Calcarea; order Clathrinida; family Clathrinidae; genus Clathrina; species Clathrina lutea. The sequence continues at coordinate 9,324 of JAOWAR010149922.1, forward strand.
ATATGGTCAATATTGAAGCCCCTATCCGCCATGATCGCATCACCTTTTTCAAGTCTTTCATGACCACACCTTGTCTTCCCAACAAACCACACTCATTTGTCAGCCTCATATCGCAATGCTTGAGTGTGTTTTATCAACTTAGTGAGAACAGGACAACAAAAATCGAGATTGATATTTGCTGATCAAGCCGTCTGTTGTATGGGCCAATGCAGCTATCGATCGGCGAATTCGCTGGCCGAGAAGCGTTGATCGTGTCAGATCGGGCTCCGAAGCTTCAGATTTCCGCAATCGCCTGGACTTGCGCGCGGGGCCAACCGTACCGAGCGACAACAAGGGAAAATGGCGACCTTCTTAAGAAGAAAGACGAAGGCTTCCAGGATTATGTTGTCTTCCTAACGGTTCGAGGACTCGGGATCGGCAGAATCACTCGAAATTTTCTTGATATGAAGAAAAAAAGGTGAGTTGCGCTCGGTGGAATGCAGCATCGTTCGATTTGGTCGAAGCTCACCCGATATCGATCGATATTGATCGGTATGCAAAAATCTTAAGTTGTAGGCAACATCGCGATATGGTCGGAAATTCGACCTACATAGCAGTCAGAGATGAAGCATGGCACTCCATTGGGGCTAACACCGAGTAAAAACTTAACTGTATTTTTGTTCTTGTACTCGAACCAGGTCTCAGCCTGCGCATCCGGGTTGTGCGGCCCCTTGATAGGAATCTCCGCTGCATCAACGATCACCCCTGTGTTTTGAAAACATTCCTTTAGGAGTGCAGGCATATGACGCTTAATGGTGGCTTTGCCTGGCCAAAGTGGTATTTCTACAAAATAAACATTCATAGCTTCCATCCATGTCCAAAAAATTCTCGACCCTGTTGTCTGATGAAGGTGAAACGTCCTTGCAAGGTCTTCCGCAGGAAAGCCATGACGACACTTGCAAAGGTCATGAGAGGTTCACCCCCAGGCAACAGAAATCACTTTCGACTGGCCTTCTTGGGTCCCATGTAGAATTTCGTGTCGGTTACCGTGTCCCTGCAAGCCGTTCTATTCTGAATCTCCCAGTAGAGACAGAATGAAATGGATGTCAGGTTCGTTCAGGCTGGTGGAAAACTTCACCAGTTTAGGCTTTGTTTTGAGATTACTAAACATTACTCTCTGCTCTTTCACTTTCTCTTCCAAAACCTCAACGCGCTGCTTTTCCTTGGCAAGTTCATCCTGAAGATTCTCAGCCCTTGTCTTTTCTTCATCCAGTTCTCGGTGCAACCGAAGATAATCCTCAAGGAGATAAGGTGTTTATGTGGCAGGGTCTGTTGGACAATCTCTTTCCTCATACATAACACTGGCCTCTGACAAAACAATTGCAGGCGTAAACCATTGAAACGCGTGATTTTCTCCGCTTCGGCACCGTCGTCCAGTGCCTTGGGACAGAGAGTTGCCGTCCTCCCTCAAAGTGAACACCACAGATGTAAGTGTTCTCGTTGGCCGGTGTATTCTCCCTCTTCATTTTCGCCATCCACTCTCGCCTGAGAGCCTTATCTGGCGGAAGGCGGCGGAATGACAGCTTACGACAAACCTCCGCTTCGTTCTTGCCGCCACGGATGCACTTCCATTGTCTGACTGTCGTCAGCAACAAACAAACCGCGTTTGCAGGTATTTTTGCGGTTCGTACATCCAGGTTCACAAAAATGTACATGATCAGGCATGATAAAAAAGACACAATGACAAAATCACAAACTCTGAGCAAAGCGAGAACGAACACAAACGACAACTCTGACCAGTTTCTGCATCAAGTCAGCCAGGTGCAGGTGCGCAGTACATGTCGACCTTGATGCTCCGCAGAAACCGTTGTCAAGGGATTCGTTACGTCAGTCACGACTTATGCATACCAGTCTGTGCGCACATGAAATTTCGAATCAAATCGGACTGTACCGCGGGAAACCGGTCAGAAAATGGCGCGAAATCGTTGTCGTTGATGGCTCACTTCGGCTGGCTTGTGAAAGTCAAGGCTTGCTCTGGCCTTGTTAGACTCGTTTTCCAGAGACGTGTACGAGGTAAGTCTTCGCCATCAGCAAGTGGTAGGCGTGTGCCTCGTCTCCTTACTTCC
>JAOWAR010149933.1:0-11426 GCA_028571005.1 Clathrina lutea
TGGCGTATTCGGATAGCCCGAGTGACTCTCGTCTGCTAGGTGAATTGGTACCGCAGGTTCGAGTCCGACCCAACCTGTATTTCTGTTTTTCGGATAGGCGTTCCCGTGAGTCGAATTGATGTGTGTGTGTGTGTGTGTGCGTGTGCCTGTCTATTTCCCTGGGTGTGTGGTTATGCCTTTTACATGAAGACTGTGTTTGCTGGAAGTGCCTGAGAAGCGACAAGGTTTCGCATCCCTGTTCATGTTTGCGTGCGAAGCTTGAAACAAAGCTCAATGTGCCTGTTCATCCTCGCGGCGAGTGCTGAAGGCACCATTTGAGGGCAATGAGCGTGCATTAATTGCAGCTGGACTCATTGGGCATGGCCATGCCGGTCTGGAAACTTGTGCTTCGGCAATTGATTTGCCTCCACCGGTAAACTCCAAGTACGCAGCCGGGCACACAGTCTGCACTCGACAGAGCACAGTAAGATGTCGAAGCATGCCTGAGCACTGCAGCAGAATCGCTGGTGGAGAAGGTGCAAACAACAAGTGTCAAGGTATCGTACGATGGTGCTTGGGTGCACTGCGGCTTCGAATTCACGTCTCAGTGTGGCTTTGGCTTTGTTATTATCCGGGAGACTTGCCAAGTTCTGGACTACCATGTTTCGTCCAAGCACTGTTCTGAGTGTTTCGCCCGCGACGAAAAGGACCCAGGAACATGAATCATCAGAGTGGAAAGACTGGAAAACGGAGAAAACGTGAAGAGCTGAAATGGCAGGCCGACCGAGAGAGGGGACCTGGAGTCCGTGAACCACATAGACCTTGCGGCGGGACGAAGAGAATCTCCAGGTGAGTGCAAGGAGCGACGCGCGTTAAACCATCCTACAAGGTCAAGAGCAAGACCATTGGGTCCTTGGAGGATGTGTGGAGGTATCTTCAGGGAAGGATTTGGTTGGAGGTTGCCTTGGTAGACTGTGTCTGGAATAGTGGTGACGTCTGCACTGGTGTCGGGTCACTGGCCGCAAACTCTTGTGTTAACTATGCTTCCAGTGAGTCGATGGCGCCAAGGAACACTATATCCTCGCATAGAGAACGGAAATTGGCGTGTGTTGCAGTAGTGTTCTTGGTTGGCGACGATTGGCATACCTGAGTGAAGTGGCCTGGCGTGCCGCACGCTCTGCAAGTGACCTTCTCGGTGGTGCAGCAGTCTCGTCGATGGGACTGCCTGCCGCACCATTTCACACAAGGGTGGGGAGCTGCTGTGGTTGTTGGTACCTTTGCGGTCATCGCCCTCGACTGCGGGCGGGTTGGCAGATGCCTCGGTGCGGATGTGTTCGTGACGCGGTGAGTCACATTCGCTTTGGAGGAGGCGTACCTCAGAGTTGCGAAGTCAGCAAAGCCAGCAGTCGCTGCAGAGCGGACCGTAGATTGCTGTGCTTTGACAGCCTCTCTGTTCCGCGCTTGCTTCATGGCAGAGTCGAGGGAGAGACTGGCTTCCTGCTGAAGTTTCTCAGAAAGGCGAGCATCGTGCAGGCCTACGACCAGACGATTGCGGATCATTTGGTCTCATAGCGTATCGTACTCGCAATGCTCGGCGATCGTCTAGAGAGCCGTAATGAAGGAGTTGACCAATTCTCCGCGTTCTTGGCGATATTGGTTAAACTTCGCTCGCTCGTAGACTCTTGTGGGAGACGAAGTGAACGTCAAACTTTTCTTTAACTGGCATGTACTTCTTCGCGTCCTCGTCTGAGAGACGGAAACTTGCCAGTATGTCTTCAGCGTCGTTGCCCATTGCATAGAGGAACGTGTCGACCTTCACCTCCTTCGATTTCTCACTGAGAGATGAGGCAATACAAAAGCGTTCGAAGTGCTTGACTCATCTTGGGCAGCCTTCAGGACGCTTAAAGTCGAAGTTTTCCAATGGCTGCAATTGTGGCAGTGATGACATGACCGGACATGGAACAGCTGGGGATGCTGAACATGAAGTTGGAGAATGCTTGTACTCGCTCGCCAGTTCGACTAGAATCCCCACTTCTGACACCATGTGGTGTTCCCTGACAACACTCAGATACAATAGTCTTAACTCGCGTATTTTATTCCCATTCTGATCGCGAAATCTCCCGGACAGAGAGGAACATCGTCTTAAATAGAACAAGAGAGAGGGAGAGGAATGCTGGTGGGTGGATAACCATGTAGACAGGAGCAAATAGACAGGGCAGTACTTTATCCAGAGCACTAGTTGGAGGAAGCCTAATACCACATAATTATATCAGGCAAGACGTGTGTCGGGAGACACAGGCTTCATTTAGAATGATGTTGCCCATTAGACCATTCTCCTTAGCTGTGCAAACCCCTGCATCAGAAAAACAATTTTCGTGTATAATCTACCCGTTAATTTTATTCAATTTCTCTCAGGAAAAACAACCTTGTTGGGGTATACCCTTCTAGAAGGATGCTACACATTAGACTATTCTTCTTCGCTGCATGAACCTGTCTTCAAGAAAGACAATTTTAATCTGTAGACTATCGATTCTTTTTATTCCAGTTTATTCCTCTCAGAAAACAGCTTTATTAGGGGCATAACTTTCACCGGCAGATAAAAGCCTTGACCTTGCCTCGACATTTAACTTCCTTTGGTGAATCTCGGGCTCATAATATATTGTATACCTATGGTGGTTCTCGATGGTCGATGTGGATGATGCTACCACCATGTCCAAATTTTGATCCAGAAGTTTGACACTCAATTACCCAAAGAAGTAAATATTTTCTGAAAGCTTGAACCGAGAGTTTTGCGACTTTTGACTTTGAAAGTGTTTGACATTTCACTGAGCTATTAGTTAAAAGCTCTTGAAGTCACTATGGGCTCTAGCAGAAGCGATTGATATAGTTTAATTAAACTCACTTTACAATGGTTAAGAAGATATCACGGCTTAACAGACAGCCAATATTGAATTAAAGGGAAAAAATGTTGTCTATGACTGAAGTAGGGACCTTATTGCCACCGTCAGACCCGTAGGGATTCTAGGTGGTTCCACAGACAATAATAAATGCGTGTGTTTGTGTGTGTGTGTGTGTGTGTCACAGGTCATTCAGGCCATGTTTATTCCGCTTGTGCGTCAAATTTGCAGGATTGCTTGAGTGAAATCTTCATCTTGCTCTGCGTTTCTTCTTGGCAAGGACAGGCAGCTTTCCTTTATCGACCTACTCACAGAGCTGTCTGGGTGACGTTTTGCCACATGTGATCTTGCTGGAGGCCTCACACCCGGCCAAAGAAATTATTCTGAGCCGTAACAAAACTGTGAAGAAATTCCAACCTTGGTGACGTGCATAGTAGCTCATATTTCACAAGGTGACTACCGCCGCGCTGTTTCGCGGATTGAAACGGGATCAACTTGTACATACAATGCAGAGCCCGATTTGCGGTGGATACTCTGACTTCTCTTTCCTGTCCAATTCGCTTGATAGCAAGGGCAAGTCTCCTTCGCGCACCGATTCGTACAGATCCGGTCTGGATGTACAAGACCTTGGTCCACCGACCCACTTCGGTATGCAGCTGCAACAAGCCCTCTGAGAACAAAACGCTTACAAGGTAGTCCAAGCTCCGAACAATACGTGTGCTGGAGAGCATGCGAGCTCTGTTGGAACTTCAAACGACAGTGACATGCTGCCTTACGGCTACTTGAGTAGAGACATGGCAATCGACCTGTTTGAGTTGGGGGGGGGGAGAGAAGACCTGGCCTAGCGCTAAAGGCGTCTGGTGTTCAACAACTTGTGCACTTCGTTTTTCTTGCCAGAATTCCTTTTATCGACGGCGTTAGTGTGATGTTCGATCCGGTGCGGGTAGGTGCGATAGCATCCCCCCCCACGGAGATGAAAAGTTCTACTTTTTTCCTTCCTCTTTTATTCCTTCTGTAGTCCGTCCAACGGAAGGTCTGCAAGGCGACCGACCAGCGTGCACTACTTCGGTAGAAGAGATCAAGGCAGCAAAGTTCTACAGTGTTCTGGCTGATTAAGTGACATCGGTTAACACAGAGCACCTCACCGTTGCAGTTCTTTTCTTAGACCATGTGACGACCAGGCTGGAAGCTCGCTTCTCCGACTTCTCCTTGACTGTCTCAAGCCTCCTCTGCCTAGTACCCTCTGTTCTGTGCAGTCGCCATGTCTCCATGGAAGACGAACTTCAACTGCACAAGGAATACCTGCCATCCAGAGCTGATGCATGCTGGACTCACCCAGTGGAGGACCAAGATCTTGCGTGAAGAAACGGACAAACAACCAGACTTGGTGGCATCAGCCATCAATCTTTCTGACTGGGACACATCGGAGCTTGTGTGTGCGGTTGCCGATTCCCTGCACCCTCCCAGTCACTTTTTGCGAGTGTGAGCGCAGCTCGTGTGCTTTTCGCCAGGGCCAACTTGGCCCTAATGCATGTGCATTACAGTACAGGGTTAACATGGATAAGGTGGTTGACAATTAAGTTGCTTGCTGCCATCCTCATAAGTTGGAGAGGAACTCCATCATTGCTCCATAGATTGCTACTTGTCTTGTTATGACATATTATAACGATTTATGGACGATATCGCCAAGACCTTTGTGTGCGTAAATGCCATGGTTTTTTTCTGCAAATTTGGTCATTCCTGAGGTCCGCTTTTGGCCAGACGGCATCCCCATAAAATTTCTGGTTACTGTAACCAGAAATTTTTTGTAATACACCCCTGCCATCTCACAGGAACTTCAAAAAGATGTGCGGTTGGCATTGCCCCAAGTGCTGAAGCTTTACTTTCTCGCCTTTTCAATGTTTTGACAGAAAGACGTGGCCCAGCGGCGAGCAGCGATATGAACCACACAGGCCTAGCTCGCAAAAACTGTTATACCCAAAAAGAAGTGCTGCCCTGTAGGCCTCTCCCTGATTACTTTCAACACCAAAATCGCACTTCACTTGGCAATTATCAATCACCGGTGTTTTCATGCGTAGACTACGGACACGAAGCTAGAGCAAGAAAGAGCGAGAGAAAGAGAGAGAGAGGGAGAGCCTTGAGCCAATTTCAACTGAACGAGCGGGAGAGATCGAGAGAGAAAACATCCTATGCTTTGAGACTTTTTATCGAAGCAACCGTTCGCTAGTCTCCAGGGGGCAGCGTTTAGGAAGTGCGCATGGGTGTTCTTAGGAAGATCGGAAGAGGTACCAACCGCGCCAGGGGCCTCTCCCTGCGAAACCTCTTTAGCAGCGGGCTTACTCCAAAGTCTCCTACTTCAGGAGTTATCCCCTTCTTCTCCGGTGAAAGCCTCTCCGCGTGAACGTGTCTATCGTGTTTACTGCTACTTGTGGGCAAAAAAATGATACAGCTGCTACGTACGCGCGCTCCTACATTGTAGGGACCATATTTGGAAAGAAACGAGTTACACATGAACCGATCGCGTTCTGCGCCAAATTGCGTGCGTTGCATTCGCCGGCTGAAGCTAGCTACTGATAGTGGGCGCATTCCGTTATTCGTAACTCAGCGTGCACTTCGAAATCCGTGCATTAAGAATGACTGATCGGATCTCGAAGTTCACGGGGTTCGCGAATGAAAGAAGGTGCCCATTTTCCTTTTTAAGCAACATAAGCGATAGTACAAAACCAATCGTGAGGTCATTGTCTTATTCCTTTATTTCAAGGACGGTAACTCAAAGGCAAGAGTTTAGCATAGACTAATTTGCTGGAGGCTCGACGTATTTCAGGTATTCTGATTGGAAAGAAAACTGACTGGGCGGAGTGCCTAAGGGCGTGAGGCCTGTCACTGACGCAACTCCCCAAACTCCGAAAGGATCAGACACTAAAATGATCAGACGACCATTCTTTTAGTTCTCCGGTCCAATCAGGGAGTGATACTGAACACTGAACATGACAAAAGGGAGGGGTTGCGAAGTTAGGGCTACATGCGCACGCCACTTGTTTCCGTAACAGCTGTTGAATGTTGTGGATGGAGAAAACTTCAGATTTCTCTGCCATTTCAACTACAAAAATATCTTGCAGAAACACAAATGGTCATACCTTGCCATTGAGCAGTGTTAGTATTGAGCAAGAGTACAGCAACAAATCCTATTAGTTAAAGAAAGAAGAGTCATTGCGGTTACGTTGTGGCTTGGCATGAGGGCTCAGTTTGGGAGGGATAGAGACAAATCACAGAAATGAGAGCACAACTTGCAGGACTGATTCGTCCTTAAACCGTTCCAAGCTTCACAGTGAGCACAGTGGGGACAATTAATTGTCACACACTATTTGCCATTCAGTTTAATTGTCACACACTATTAGCCATTCCGTTTTGCTCAAATTAAGAAGGCTATCAAACTTTGAGCAGATCGATTGACGGGCATCACCACCCGCCTATGTTTTCTTCAGCGGAGTGGCACAATCAGATTTCTCTTTTTTTCTCCTTCCCTGTTCCAATGCCAAGTTTTCCTTCTTCAACTTCCACCCTTTTGTGTCATCATGTGGTACTTTTCCTTTATTGTGAGATTACTTACTACCGGCTATAAGCGATAGGACAAACCAACGAATAAACACGATGATGTGGTGTCCATGACTGGCCCTTGACGGCCAACACTCAGACGTAAACAGAAAGACAATATAGCCACTGATATTATCCCATTTTGCAAAAAAAAGCAATACTTCCTCAACTCTCACTTACCAAACAGGAGTGAAAACCTGAGTTGGCGTGTCCGGCACATTGAGCTGCGAAACCAATACAAGTCTTTGTCAATATTGTAAAGGTGAAGGTAAGTATAGGAAAACATATAAAGTTTGTGCTTTGTCGGAAAATGCGTCCCCTTTTCTAGAAGGAACGTCATGGAATCCTCTCTTCAAAAGCTTGCGTCGGAGGAAGGGCATTCCTTCCTTTCGCGTGCATCTACAGCTTTACACACAATATAGTCTGTCAAAATATACTGAACCACTGCCCTTTCTCGCAAACGTTTGAAAGCCGATCTAGAACGAGTGATCATTTACGTCGCGCTCACACGGAGGGGCAAGCTGCTATGACGATTAGAAGCCGCGAGTGAAAGACATGGGCGCGTGCTTACACTGCGAGTACGTGCATGCGTTTATGCAAAGCTCGTGGTGTTCGCGCGAAAATTTAATTCTGGAAGGGTCCAAGCCAACGAGGGCTGCCTTGCTCTGGAGGAGGGAAAGATTGAGAAAAAGACGATGAACATTGTGGTCGTGCTCTTGCTGTTGAGGTCGCTCAGGTCAGCGGCTGGATAAAAGCAGCAAACGTCGCTTGACTATATACTTTTTCATGGTCCTGAAAATCTCTCTGCCTTTGTCATGTGTGACGTGTGAGAAAATAAGTGCTACTGGCTAAGTTTAAACATAAATTTTTGGTTCCCAAGTTCACTGTCTCCACGCGTAGACTACGGTATGGTTTCCCCCTCGCCGCTCGCGTTCATGCGATTTCAGTTTGCCCGCCGTGATCGCGCGATAAACCACTTTTGTTCACGTGCGCCAAATCTCCTACGTGTTTTCGTAAACGTGATTTCACACGCAGAGCTCGTCCTTTACCTTACTTTAGTACCGAGAGTAAGAAAGGTTTCGTAATAAAATATCTACAATTGGCTAAGCTTCCCCTCCATATCGCCCCCATCGACCAATGGAGTCATGACTGATTTCAGCCTGTTCAAAATCCAGTGGGTAGGGGTCAATAAAATGGACAGATGTCGGGCAGGCGGCATTAGGAGTCAAGGTTGTAACGCTGATGAGTCGGATGGTGGTACGTGGTGGTCAGACTCAGCTGAAAACGCAAAATTCATGATCCAACTAAGGCTGCATTGTTTTTCTTTCGCCACTCACCATAGTTAAAGTGGCCAGCTCCTCAGCTGGAACTTTGGCTACAAAGCTACTCGCACACCTCCTGTGTATAGTCTACTCACCTCATGTCAACCATCTTTCGAAGGAGAAAATTGTCGGCTTAGTTAATTCAGTTGTGGCTGACGACCATCGCCAGCCAGTGTTGCGTTCAGTGGTAGGCCAGCTTGCCTGCATGCGCGAGTGTTGGCACCGGCCACCCATGATACATGTGCGTTTGGAAGTGAGACTTAGTGGTCTGCGTACCTCGTGAAAAGCTCTTGCTGAAAGCATGGCTGAAACCAGTACTATGGTGTGCAAAGTTTGAAGTAAGCTTGCCCAAAAGTTAGGAGGGCTCATAGACATCCCAATGATAAGAATTGCGTTTCGCTTTCTCAGCTTGCGATTTCAAGGCGAAGATTGAATGCAAAGATATGACCCAATAGAGGAAATAAATCGGCTGAAGAAAAATTGATAATGTTTTCATTCATTTATTTATAGATAATTTAAACAACCGACTGAGACAAAAAGACCAATATACCTAAAAACAGAAGCAAAGTACTCCTCTCTCCGTCAGACATTTTCTACCGGAACAACTTTTCTTCCCATTTTCGTCAGCGGTATACATGGGACAAAATACGAACTCAAACTAGACAACGTTATGACGGGAAGAGGTAGGTAAAGACATGTGAAATGAGGAAGATGAAAATATGAAACAGGTGTGTGAACAAGTTTTTCTGTTTTGTCACATGCATGCACTAAATATCATCTAGATGTGTTGGAAGCAATGTTTATTCTGGTTCAAAAGCCTGTATTGTGTAAACAGAAGTCTTTTGTCAGTAACCTTACGTTATTTTAGCCCCCTCTTCTTTAGTACCTGCAGCTGTTTGTTCACACACCTTTTTTTATATTTTCACCTTTCTCATTTCACGTGTCTTTCCTATTTTTAGGTATATTTATATTTCTGAAGTTGTCTCTCTGTCTGTCTGTCTGTCTGTCTGTCTGTCTGTCTCTCCGCAATACGTTCCAAAACGCCCGCACCGATCGGCACCAAACTTTCCACGTCTCCCGAGTGCGTTGCGAGAAGTGTTTTGGCCGAAGCACGAACTTTCGCCGAGCCTTTCCTGCGCAACGAAGACGCCACCACCTCGAAGTATACAAAGGCATGGGCACCTCGCCGTATACAAAGGTACTATAGGCAGCTAAGTTTGTCGCAGTCCCAGTCACAACAGCCATTCACCTGGAGATCGCACATGCACGGGGGACGCCTTTTTCGGACCAGGCATCGTGCGGCTGGCGGCGCAGCCCCACCTACGGACTAAGATCAGTTAGAAGTGCACCCCTTGGATGACGGTGTCGCGCTGGACTCCGGTCCACTCATTTCGTGCAATTTCATGCAAAGCATGACCTGTCCGCGATCCGCAGGACGGGTAGGAAATCCTTGCATGCAAAGCATAATCCGTCCGAAGGACTTCTACTCCGCTAGTATGTATATATATTTAAAGAAGTTTGATGTTAAGGCAAACTTGTATAACGTAAACAACAAGACAATCAGGGGCGTCATCTCAACAAAGATGTTGAGATGATGCCCCTGATTGTCTTGTCGTTTACGTCATATACGGCAGACGAGTTTGACACAGCAATTTTGCAGAAGCGTGCCCTTCAAGCCTTCTTGTTGCGGACAGTGAAAAACAACCATCTCGACCGTGAGGTTTACGACCGGATTCGCCCTGTTGGCTGCTTCATACCACGGATGTACGGGTTTCCCAAGACTCACAAGCCGGACGTTCCGTTACGACCTATCTTGTCGATGATTAATGCATGCCTTGGTGAGATGGCTGACGGATGTGCTCCACCCAGTTTTGGTGAAATACTCAGCGTATACCATCAAGGAGCCACTTCTGTTCCAATATTGAGAACTTCGCAGCAAAGCCTCCCTTGGATACGTTCATGTGCTCCTTTGATGAGGTGGGCTTGTTCACTAACATCCCTTTGGCTGAAACCATTGACATTTGCCTGGATGCTCTCTATCGTAGTGATGACAACCTGCTGCCGTCTATGCCGGAATCTTTTCTTCGTAAGCTCCTCTTGAAAGTGACTACAGAGGTGGAGTTTAGCTTTGATGATGTCATCTACAAGCAGATCAACGGTGTTGCTATGGGCTCGCCAATTGGGCATGTGCTGGCCAACATTTTTGTTGGTTTTTGTGAATCAAAGGTGGACTCTGGACGCTGGCCGTTGCTGTACAACAGATTTGTTGATGATACCTTCACCATTTTCAACAACGAGGATGAGTCCCTGCATTTCTTCAGTACTGTGAATGGTTTGCATCCAGCTCTACGTTTTACCATGGAGCGTGAGGCTAATAACCGGCTTCCATTTATGGATGTTCTCGTTCACCGTGACGAGACCAACACGTTTCTGCGGTCTGTGTACAGGAAGCCAACTTTTACGGGTCTTTACACGCAATGGGATTCCTTAACACCCAGTCCGCAGAAGATTGCGCTGATTAAGTCCCTTGCCTCTCGTGCTGTAAGAATCTGCTCTCCATCCACTATGACCGAGGAATTGAAAATCCTGAAGAAGATTTTCGCCAAGAGCGGCTAGCCTACTCATGTTGTCAACAAGACACTTGGAGAGATTGTGGTGAAAACCATAAGCAAGATTTCACCGAATTGTGCTGGTGATGATCCAGCCTGAGCCGAAGCCGCCTGATCCTGAATGTGACCAACAACGTGCGTTTCTGCGGTTACCATGGCTGGGCCTTGTCAGTCGTCAATACAAGGAACAGATTGTTGACGCAGTGAGCAAGTGTTACCTTGTAGTTAAACTCCATGTGTTGTTTTCAACACGAGCAGCATTCAGTGGGCATGCAAAAGATGTTTTGCCGACAACCTCGAGGAGTAACATCATTTATCATTTTTATGTGCAGCTGTGGGCTCACATATGTTGATCTAACTTCCCAGTGCCTCGCTGAACGAATTAAACAACACATTCCGGATAGCCTGCTGCAGCACAAAACTTGTTTCTGTGTTGCAGCAAAGCAGACCAGTGACTCTGTGATCACAAAACACTTGAGGACCTCGCCTGCATGTCTTAGTGCGAAGCTTACCAAGAAAGGATTTAAGCTCCTTGCTCAAGCCCGGGACCAACAGCACCTGAAAATTCTGGAGGCTCTGCTAATTCACAGTTTGGCGCCTCCATTATGTAGCCAGAAAGAACGTGTGCGAGTCTTGTTGCTGTTTTGAGTTATCTAGTGTGGATTCCAGTGCTAGCTGTTTGGTCTTTGGTGTGGCTGTCCTGGTTTAAATTGTTGCTCTTCACCCTTGGTTTGGTAGTTTCAGCCACATGTAGACCTCTGATGAGTGTCTGGTGAAACCATGGTGAAGTCTTCCTTTCGTTGTATGTTGTTCCGGTCTGAGTGATGCAATGTTATATCTCTTAAAGGCTCTGTATGCGTTCGCCTCTGCCACCTCACTGTTCAAGTATATATATATATATATTTAAAGAGGTTAGATGTAGAGGCAAACTTATATAATGTAAACAACAAGACAAATAGGGGCGTCATCTCAACGGCGTTTCGCCCAGTTCTCGTCAGGAGATACACTGGGAATTGAGGACAAAA
>JAOWAR010149944.1:0-11425 GCA_028571005.1 Clathrina lutea
TGCGCAATTTTGAGTGCGCATGACCAGGATTCGGCCAACATGGACGCCTGAAAAGTTCGCTGGATCAACTCGATATGGTAGGAGAGGAAGTGTTCACTTGTGGTATTTTGCTGTATTGCATGCATCGTAGAATCTACTGCATGCATCGGACGCCTGACTCACCTCCAGGACAGCTACATCAAATTAAAATGCCAACATTCATGAAGTTTGTACTGTAGAAACCAGACAGCTGTGTGTCAACCGGCAACGTTGCAAATAACAAATGTCCTGGGCGCGGGAAAGATTTCTCAGAGCCAAGCAAGCAGAAGGTGTAAAAGGCGAGGTTTTAAAAAGGGGGGTGGGTGGTTGTGTACCACTTCGAAAAATATAGCATTGACCCTGGAACGAAGAAATGGAGACAGACGGAACCAAGCCGCGATCTGAAACAACCTGGTCTCTGGGAATCGAGGTCCATCGGAACAACCAAGATGCCAGTAGACAAAACGGGACTGGTCGGAACTACTCCTGACAGGAGACTAGTGGTAGCTTGCCGGAATCTGTGTCGAAGAACAAGACGATTGCTATCAACAAACACCATTAGCCATACCACATGGCCAATTAAGGAAAGGCTTCAACCATGAGTGTGGAAGCAATCTTTGATCCGGCCTTTGTCAAAAGCAAGGTAGAGCCTCTTCCCGAACCACAAATATTTGCTGCTTGTAATGAGGAAGATTTAGATTTGTTTATCAAGAATCCCCATCCGATTGAAATGAAAAGGGCGACTGCCAAGTGTTTGCGCGTTTTTCAGGATTATTGTCGGGAGAAAAGGGTCAACACAGACCTATGGACCTTTTCAGTTGCTCTCCTGAAGAGCTGAATAGGCTTCTTTGCCATTTCTATGCCAAAGAAAGGTGACAGGACGGCCATGATTATCCAAAAAACAGCCTGCTGAGTTGTCGAGGAGCCATTCGGCGTCATTTCGGCTCTATGAAGCGTTCTATCGACATAATCAAAGATCCTGAGCGAATGCTTCACTGGACGGAGCTGAAAAAGCTCCTTTGAAAATGTCTTTCTATATTCACGCAAAGCAGATATTAAAATCGTGATCAGTCTGAGAAAGCTCATGTGGTAAATAGGATACACCTCGATGGCCTGGGCAGTATGGCGGAACACCAGCCCTCACCGCGTCTCTCGGGCCTGTGGCCCTCGGGCCACGTTTCCGGCCGGTACTCCGCCTTGCTGCCTCAGCCATCGGGGTGTATCCTATATTTATGGGCTCTCATGTGTTTAAGGGGCGTACATTTTTATTGGTGGGGAATATAACACACTCATAATCCCAAGCGAAGGAGAAGAAGCGTGTGTAAGGGTTGAATTGTATTGAAGAGTCGTTTATTATTGGGTCTCACCGTGTGTAAGGTTGGAATATTATTGGCTGCCATTGTGTGTAAGGGTTGAACGAATAGATTGCACATCATGTTCGCTGGCTCTGAGATATTGCCATTGCTCTGGAAATGTGCGTCACTTACAATGTTGTGCGTCACATACAATATCAATTTTCTTCATGACGACAGGCTTTCATGCCTTCGTTTTCTTTTAAAAGATGTCCTGCTGATTTACAATGCTGTTAGCTGGATTGGTGAAATACACAAAATCATTGCAAGAGACAAGGCTGAGCAACATGTCTGACCCAAATGACCCAGTAAAGGCATGGATGCCAATTCTCATCTAATCATTTTCTTACTCTTTGGTTTGGTAACTGGTCAGTTCTTTACGAAGTAACAAGTTACAGTCACTGAGCCACGGAATTTTCAATGGACTTGACAGCTTAAAATCGCTGTGAGTATACCATTGTCAAGCTTATCTTTCCTCTTGTGAAAAAACCAACTTGATGCCAAGATTTTAAGCTGAAGTTGTTGTCTTGGTAAAGCTGTTAAAATTGTTTGTTGTTTTGCTTGTGGTGTTGTTTCAATTAGTGCTATTTTTATCCACCATTGTCTTCATTGTCAAAAATACCTTTGTTCTCCTTCATCATTGGCATTGTCATCGTCTTTGTCATCGTTGCCGTCGTGGTGGTGATCTGACCCTGGCTGCTGCCGCCACCGCCGTAACCGTCGTTACTCTGCGACCAGCGGTAGAAGTCGCTGCAAAATCCGTTCATTACCTTCCGCAGAATAACCGGGCTTCTAAGTCTTGACCTGGTCTTGGGCGGCAGCAGCCTCCACCACAGCTCCGTCCAGGACCTGTTGGCTTCGTAAGAGTTGTGACGACATGTTGTTCATGACTAGTATGAACCACTCCAAACCTGATGAATCGGGGGACAAACTCGAACTCATAGTGTTTAGCTGTGTAGTGTTTGAACGTGACCAGTCTTGCAAAGGTTGAGATCGGCCACGTTGAGAGTCCGCCACCATTTGAGGGAAAGCACCGAAAGCACGCACACACAGCAAGGAGAGAAAAAAACGCGCAAGGAAGCACGGAGAGAAGAACGTGGTAGGCCGAGGGGAACACCAAATCATGATGAGAGCCAGGAAGGCGCGTAAGTACACTACATACATAGACAGGTTGGTAATGCAACTATATTAAAGGGATCGACGGAGGTATGGCGGACAGTTGGACTGATGCACGGACGCAAGGAGGTACGGTAGGACAGATGGTTAAAATGATTAACCAATTTCTTTAACGTGCATTAGCCAATAGCCTCAAGCTAATCAAGGACTTCTGCGCGGATCACCAACAACCGCAAATGGGAATCGAACCTACAGCTATTCACCACTGCCAAGGCGGAAAGCGAGCACATTACCTCTGCGCCATGGAGACAGCTCACAACGGACGGATAATTCAATAATCACGGCTAATTTGCCACCTCTACGTATTTGGTATCCCTTGGTATCTTAGGGCGAGTGGACGCACGCACGCCTCAACAAACGGACGAACGCACGGTCAGACGGACGCGGACGGACAGACAGCTGCACGGACAGACAAACGGACACATCGATGGACAGACGGACGCATAGACCGACAGACGGACACACGGACAGACAGGCGGACACACGGAATGGAGAGATGAACGCGAGGACGTACAGACAGACGCACCGACGGACGGATGTAAGAAGCGAAAGCTGCCTTAAATGTAAGTTCAAAAGATAGCAGAACACAAATTGGGCAGTGTAGATGAACAATTGACTCCACCGCACACCTCCAAGGAGGCAAAGTCATGGGCAAACATTGAACCTTCAACTGACAAAGACCCAACTTTGCATTAAGAAGTCCATAGTTTTAAGTTTAACGACAGCACTTGTTGACAGCACTCGTGAGATAGTCTGATCAATGTGATATATTCTGTAGTAACCGAAACAAAGTGACGTTATAGCTCGAGGGCTGCAAAGGCCAAAGAAAATTGGCCAGGTGATATGGTGGTCAGATCTACGACAGGAATACGGTTCATCAGCTCCTGTTCCTTCTCGCCATCAGACGTGGATTCTGCTCCATGATCATCAGGATCGACCTCACACGAAAAGAGAAGTGCACCTCCCTTTTTGTCTTAATGAGCAGGGAAATGAACATCAATGAGCAAGTCAGGCTCTGTCTTGCCTCTACAGCCGATGGATATACAGCTCGAGCCAGATTCGTATATTCGGCACATCTCCTTTGCCCGCTAGAACAAATTGTGAGTCCTCCGGGCTTGACTGTGGCCTACCGATGGAGAGCAGCCCAACTTGATTTAATCAGCCTTGATGGGGACCAGTAACTTCAACTTAGCGTATCTCCTTGGCCTGGGCTTACCAATCCAAAGACAAAAGCTGCAGAGCTAGTGGTCGGGTCAGGATGAAAATTGTGAGCAAATTTCTGTCAACATCGACAGGAGTATGCGCTTGCTGCGCTTGTAAACATTCATCATGAGCTTCCGTCAACGAAATATATGAAATAAATTACTGAAACAGCCTACAGCCTACTCAAGGAAATCACTCGAGCTAGGCATAAGATCTGAGAGCGGAGACGCCGCCTTCTTTTTAATGATTGCCGCTGGTTTCTGCTCATCATTTTACGTTTGTTCATGTACAAGCGGGCAGAAATGAGCAGGGGACGACGCTGTCAGTTTGTTCTGTCGTCCGCTGGTCGAATGCAAGCCGGAGGAAAGGAGGATGTTCATAACGCTCTGCGAGGGAGAGCGGGGGCGCCGGATATGCAAGTCTCGCCTGAGTTTCGCAGAAAGTGGCCTCTTTCCGACGGCTCTGAGGCTGTAATCGTGTGCGCCCCTTGTGAACAAACACAAGGGGCTGGAGCTAAGCCCACTTTTGTTCAATGTCTGCTAAGTTAATACTCCTTTGATTTTTTTCATGCTAAGTTCTTTTTGATTTTCTGGCCTTAGTGTCTGCTTCTTTCACAGCTCTGTCACCTCACTTTTCAAAGCCTTCGATCGCCAGCAATATTGGACAAGCCGAGCGAACCAGAGCGCGCGTGAAATGATGATCAGACTGACTGCGCAATGCACCTGAGGCGACCGCACGTGAACTGATTATCAGACTGCATTGCACAATCGACCCGAGGTGACCGTGTGAAATAATGATCAGAGTGCAATGTACCAGAATCGTCCGCGCGCGAGAGGCACTTCAACGCAAGTGTTGCAAATTCATTCACATCCGTGTACATGCCGAAGGCAAAAAGCTTGAAAACTGTTCACGGTCGCCCGTTTGTTTTTGTAGTTTTGAGGATGGCTGTATACGTTCGTCCTTCTGGTCTCTTTTCAAAGAAGAGCGGGTTTTGACACTGAATTCAATGTCGACTGCCAGTCCGGCGGAAAAACTGAAAGCTCGCGTGCTTTTTCGTCAATTTTCCCGCACTTTTTCGTCAATTTTCCCGTGCTTTTTGTCGGTCTTGGGGCGGGAATATTGATCATTCGATCGTAATTTGACGGGGTAAAAGTCCGTTTAAACCAGTATAAATCTGTTTTTGTCATCATGACAAGCCCCAGCGATGGCCATCGAAGCGCCTTTGTTCATCGTTCGGGAAGGAAATTCAAAGCCAGAGCAGAGGGAGAAGCGCAAACATCGGTTTTGCCGCCCGAGGGGACAAGTCCGCGCGTGGAAAATCCAATCTTTGACACTCTAGCCCGTTGGCACTTTCCACCGTTTGAAGCCGGACTTTTTTGGAAGGCTCTCAGGGATAAGAAGAACGCAGTTCATCGCAGACTTCCTCGTCTTTGCCCTCTGGCAGGAGCACTTCATGGAGGTGTTTTCCCTAAGAAGTGTTTTCAAGGTACACCTCAGTTAATAGACTTGAGGTGTTTTCTTGGTCCTGAGATACTCCAAAAAGTAACTCGAAAGTAGACCGATTAGGAGAAAGAGGTGGTTTCCCTGAAGTGAGTGGCGATTAAGTGAAAAAAAGGCCATCAGAAAGAAGAGGAGTCAGGAAAAGTGTTTTTATTTTTGGAGTAAGCGGCAATCGAGTAGTAGAAAAAAAAGAAAAGAAAAGGTCACCAGGAAACATTGGAGTGAGGAAAAAAGTCACTGAAGAGACGATCAGTTAGGAAAAGGAGGTGTTTTCCCTACTTTGCTGCCAGATAGGAGCTACGAGTTACGAAACGGTTGAAGAAATGGGATAGAGTTGAAATCAATTTTTTGCTCATTATTCACTCATTTTGTTCCCCAACCCCTCATTTTCTGTTGGAAAAAGGTATCTGTGTTCCCAGGTTAACTAATGCATTAGAAATATGTTAAACATTTCTGTAAGAACTTCACTAAATCTTTAATTTACTGAAAATACGGTAAAGTAAAGCAGTGAAAATGGTACAAAAAGTGGATTTATCAACTAAAATTAGTTCTTCAATACGTGCCAGTTATCAAACATCACCCCATAAACAAGGAGAGAACTTATTGTATAATGTTCGTTTGTGTTGAAAACCATTTCTATGATGATTTACAGTCAGTCACCACCTACTTTTAAAAATTTCTTTCCAGGCTTAAAATGTTGTTCCTAAAGGTGAAGAAAATTGCAATGTTTCTGTGACATCTTTCAGGCGTAGCCTTTCCCACAAACCAGGCTCTCTCGTTGACACAAAAGTCCTCGTTCTGGATAATGGTAGTAGCGAGGAACACAGGCGATTAGTTAATAACGAAATTCGAACTGACCGGTCCTTGAACGAAACAAACTATCAACGCCGAGATAGCGTGGTGAGAATTAAACAAAGAGATGTGATTACAAGGAGGAAAGAATTGATCGACACAAATTATATGAAGCTCAAAATCCATGACTAGACCGGGACCCGTATTCCCTCGCTACTATGCAAGGGGTGCTAGACTGAATTACTATGAAGTTCCCAAGGCTAAAGCTTGGTACTGGCGGATATACAAAGGCATAAAGACCAAAATATCTCTCGAAAGGATTTTGTATGTGGAGTGAAAGCGAGGCAAAATATATTTGAAAAAAAAGGCTTAATCAATGCTTTATTGAAGAAGAGAGCACAAACCTATTACTATCGTAGGATCAAGCAGCCCGCTATGGAAGACCATGTCTTGGACGATGACAAAGAGGACAGAGTGGTCTGAGGTCAAAATTGTAAACACGGAATGCCGCTTCCCTCTATCGAAACTAAAGAATACTTTTACCTACGGTGGTTTAACATGGCTGTCTTACCGCCTTGCATACCTTTCCACGAGGAAGACTCTCTTTGTCTTACTATTCTTTGCGCAGTTCCTTAACAAATAACAAGCTATCGTCGCTACCTGAAAGAGCTTTGGAAGGACTTGAATCCCTCCAAACACTGTAAGTGTACTAATCATGCTCACTTCTTTTATTGCGATTCAGTATTGCCTTATGGCTCTCAGTCTAGAAGTGACTCTCTTAAGAGCAGTAAAGGAAAAAAATTGTAGAGAAGGAACATTAGAGAGGAATATTTCGAAAAATTCAAGAACAGAAGTAAGAAATTTAGAACAGGCAGAGGCGAGCTGCCTCTTAAACTGTGAACCTATTTTATGGAGAGCCCCCTTACCAAACTTTAGGCCGTCAGGCACGTAGATCTTTGCCAGGGTTGCATGCAATGTTTGTTGAAGTCAGAGATCAACTGTTGATCCCAAAGGGCGGCAGGGTACAACACTGAATATCTAGCTGCAGAGGCATGCAATCAACTTCTAACCGATTCCAAAGCGTCTTTCACCCTTGAAAACCCCCAGTTTGATTCCAAACTTGGTTGGTTTACGACAACAGGTCCTGGAAATAAAATTCATACTTCTAAGTGGGCGCTATGTGCAGCGCGCGCACCGGCTTGGTCGAGCCTCGAGTACCCCGCGTCAGCACCGACCACTCAGTGGCCAGGAATTTTATCGCAGATAAAATTCCTGGGCCGTCCATGATCTATGTAGCTTGTGGCATAATAAGGCAACGGGAATGAAAACAAAGCCTATGTGGAGGGAAAAAGGAAAGAAACAGGAAACTGGCCCATTCGACTAGAGAGAGGTGGCTCAGTGAGAGAGCCAGAGAACACGTATTTAAAAGAACGGCAGAAAGATGATAGGGTTGGAATGTGGATGCAGAGTTAATTAGGTCAAAACAAGCTTTAGAAAATTAAACCACATTGAATGAAATTCTATTGCACAAGCGCACAAGACTGTCAGAATTTTCTGGGCTAGAAACAGTCCCTTGACAATGTAACCTCACCCGCGAAAAAGTCATTACGCAGTTATTTCGTTTCTCAGCCACAGGAATACTGTGTGGTGCTTGTTCGCCTTGCCTACTACCCTAGGAGTTTGCATTGTGGGTACTGCGTTATTCTTTGTGTCGATCTTCCTTAGCGTGGCGGGAGAAATTGAACCTTGCTATTCTGTTGAGCTTTACCGATACTTTGGTTAGACTACGACGGCCCTGGTGAGTGAATTTCCACTTTTGAACAAAGTCCTCCTGGCAATTTCTCACAAGAAAATGAGGGCAAAATTTGACTCTCTGTTTCGCAAAAATATTCTCTCACGACGAAAATGCCGATTCCCTGGAGATCCCCTTGATTGGACAAACCTTTCTGGCACATCACGCATCCACCACGAAAGCTCACCTGATGCTTCCCATCCAGCATTAGTGCTACAAAGAAACTGACAGACTCTAAATATAACGTAAAGCGGATTTTTTTTGCTACCTCACTTTAGCTCAATGCCAACACACCTTCATGCAGAAACAAAGCTTCGGTTAATTTGGCTTTCTGGCAAAAGCATTCCATAAACAAGATGCTCCCGGTCTCTTAACGCAGGTACCAGAAGGTCAGTTCAAACCACAAAGTCAGTTTCTTTACGTCCATTCCAACCTATTCTGTATACAACAAAAATATTTACTAAATGCAGGGCAGTGGGACATCTGCCCAAGAGTGGGTGTCGTTTCTACCGGGCCACAAGCCCTTACATCATCCATAATAATCCACAAACCAACAATTTGTAGGGGATGAAGTTCAGCTTTAACCCTATCCAAGCCAGGCCTTTTCGAGCTACTATGATGCAAGGGGGGGGGGGGTTGGTGCATATCGCCCCCCCCCTCCCCTTTTACATCTTTTTGTGGAGGCAGTTGGCCACATGCCGATTTCTTTGCGGCCCTCTTGGACGTAAGGCAATCACATGGAAAGCACAAAACGTTAAAGACAACTGTGTTCTTGTGCCAAAACAAGAGCAGAAAGTATTGATATCACCGAAAATTCCCCGGGATCACCAGCTTTGTCTTTCGTACTTAGCCAAACGGAAACTATGATTCCATCAAGCAAAGTATGATTGGAAGAGATAAGGCCACCCTGAAAACTTCTCTGATCGAGTTAACGAGCAAATTTTTTTCACGGTCGGGCGGGCAGTACACTTTTATTTTGTTCAATTTTTGGCAACTGCGAGCTGCTACAAACGTGAAACACCAGTCAGGACACGAATACACCAAATGACCTGATATTCACCACACTTAAAACTGCAAAGCACAGTTTTTCCCGCCGGGCTGTTGTCACTTAGTCGTTTAGGAAATTGACGAACGTTCGTTACCGCCTTAACGAATGCTGTCGCGTACCACTGGTTTGCACTAGTACTGCGTAGATCTACATGGAGCGCGCTTGCGGGGCTCATTTCATGGCGTTGGTGAGAAGCATTGCAAGGTCTTGGGTGCGTGCACATAGGCTGCAATGCATGACGGTGTCAAAGCCAAAGCCGGCTGCTCGTGCGCTCAGCTCATGCTCACTTGCCTACTCAGTACACTGCATAGTAGACCGTACCGTCGCCGCTATCTGTCTATCAGTTGATAGTATTTACAACAGGCTTTGCAGATGCTTTGAGCAGGTCGTCTGCCTACACTTACTGCACTGTGTCTTCATCCTTGGTAGCCTCTCCTTCTCCTCCTTGTAGCTGGGTTGCCCAACGATGCCTTAAATGCAGAGATGGCATCTTCTCCCTCTCTCTTCCGCTAGGCGTTCCGCTGCTGAATACTCCTGTCCACTTTTGGCACTTTGACTTTGTGGAGAACTTCGCCATTCTTTGGTCGAGGACATCAGTCCCTCCTTTTGTAAAATCATAAAGCTTGAAAATTGCCGGCTTCTTCTTGCCATAATCTTTGGTTATCCGCTGAATCGGGCACACTGTTGGCAAAATCAGGACATTCTTGATGCCGTTTGATGATGGCACAACATCGGAGGTACGGCAGAGATCGCCATCTTCCCTTTCCCAGAATACCCTTGTGCTCAGCTCCTCCCTGCTCTTTGATGTCTTCACCTCCTCCGGAATGTCGATTCTTCTTGTCTGAGGTGTTCCAATGGACATGATGTTTCGGTCAAGAAGCCACTTGCAATCGGGACATATGTGTACGATCCATTGTAATGTTCCAACTTTGAAGTAGGATAATCTTCTCGAGAGATGTTACAAGCTCCATCATGTAATTCTCCGTGTCACTGACGTAAAAGGGAGATGGAAGCTTCTGTGGTTTTCCTGCATACACCAAAGAATGGCAAAGTGTAGCTGTGACGGGTGTCATTCATCGACTTGAAAAGCATCCCGTATCTTGCCGGTTTATCGGGATTGTATTGTTTCAATGACACCTTATTCCGCATTTGATTAACTGTCCCATCCAGGGACAGGTACTCGCGTGGGTTCAGGTGGCGTGAGCTTTCAACTTGGAACATATCAAAGATCTGCCGGAACGCTGCAAAGTGGCCATTCTCCCAGTATGTTGGGCGTGTTTCAAAGTTGTCAAAACAAAGGTGAGGTAAGTTGAACAAATAACCGCACCGTCACATGGTGCCACCAAAGACATGGTGTCCGCTGCACTCCGAAAAGATAGGATTTACATGATGATCATTCTGCCTAAGCAGACCACGGAAGTACATCTGTTCAATGACTGCATGCATCTCACACGTGTCTGTCTCCCGTAAGTAGGGGCGAGTGTCTTCTTGGCGAACATCTTCTGGCATGGACAAAAGAGTGGCTTTGATTTTTCTGTTGGTTGACTCCAGAATCAAATCCATCATCTCATCAGTGAAGAATAGATCGAAGGCATCTTTCATTGTCTCCACGAACTTAGCCTCTCGGCTGCAAAGACCTGGTCGGTCTTTGATGACATCACTAAAGCGCTGTCGTCCTCTACCTTCTGGTGGCTTTTTAGTCCACTGAATCTTGTCCACATTCTTCTTCTTCGCAGGGCCTAGCAAGGCAGTGAAGGTCTTCGCAGCCGTGCTGAGTGGAGGAAGGTCGTCTTAGTTGCCTAGTTCAAGCGCATCATCAATTCCAGCCACCAGCCGCTCAATCCTTTTGACTCGTTTTGGCAGAGGAGGAGAAGAGATTTGCAATAAACATTCGGACGAAGAAACAGTCTGTTCTCCATCTGACGATTTGTAATCCTGTACAATTTCCTCCGCAGATTCCTCGCTATCCATATCCTCATGGAGCTCATCCACAGTGAAGTGTTCATCCTGGTCGTCGTTGTCAGAACTTTCGAATAGAAAGTCGACACCTTCCTCAGCGGTAAAGCGCCTCCTTCCACCAGTTGCCACTTGAAAACAACCACTTCAAGAGCGCTTCTCCAATAAGATAGGAGCTAACTTCGTGCAGATAAGGCAGTCTCAGGCTAGTGATTCCATGCAAGCCTTTGCAAAAGGTGACGAATTTGCTGAAATCTTCTGCGCTTTTTCATTCCACCTGCCAACATAGATGCTTGTCAGTTGTGGAAGCCTCTTCCTTCAGGACTATGGTGTTTTCCTTAGCAACCCGGAAGAGACCTCAGGGAAAGGGCAAGTTTGGAGATGTGTTGTCACAGATTTCGTTATTTTGTCCGTCCCCATAGCACAGTACACGTCATACCTAAAGCAGAAAAAATAGTAACCTTTTTCTGCATGTTTGCCATGGCAACACACTGCCACCCAGTCCTCAAAAAGCTGTTTGAAGTACTCCTCGTCTAGAGGGAGGAAAAGTCATGAAGCCTCTTGGCTCAGTTTTGTAGGGTGCTGAAG
>JAOWAR010149955.1:0-11424 GCA_028571005.1 Clathrina lutea
AATAGGTTGAAGAACGTCTCATAAAATTTTAAAAGAAATTGTAGGCTAAAAAAAAAACTGGGTTGAGCCACCTTAAATCAATTTACACAATGTACATTTTTTTCTTCTTACCTGTGCTTTTCTACTGTAACTCTTGCTTTGAGCATTACACACATCCTTTATCATTTCTGTACACTTGAAACCTGTAAAACATTTTAAGCACTGGTTTGCTTGGTGCCAAATTTGATGGCTGCATGTGGATACACAGCTTGCTGAGCCTGCACCATCCTGTCTTCTGGCTGTGACTTGACAAAGCGCACTGTGCTTCTATGTACGGTGCACCGGATGGACATGGGGTATATTACCCTTGGTCCTTGGCCATGCACATCAAGAACACAGTCCCATCCCGGAGGGAAAACTCCTTTGGGAAGTCTTCCCTGCTGAGAATCCATGCGCCTCTTTTCATAGGCTTGTCACAAAACCAATGCACCAGACTGTCACGATGACATGGGCATGATTCAGCAAGAGAGGAGCCATTCTTAATCTTTCGCTGCATGGCACATATCAAACTATCGGCTGCTGCCACCAGCTCCGCTTTGGACACAAGGTCAGGGGCGAAAATTCCATCTTCATAGGCTCTGCACAACATGCATGTGTGTAAGAGAGAGAGAGAGAGAGAGAGAGAGAGAGAGAGAGAGACAGTATCCTTCCTGCATTTTCTTTATTTTAACACTGATTTCGTAAAAAAATACCAAGCCTTCCTGATCCAAGGAACATCTCTTTCTTCCACACGACAAACGACTCACCGCACAAGGTCTTCGCTCAAGTTTGACGAAGATTCCTATGTCACTTCGAAGCGAGAGAATCCTTGCCACTCCACCAAGTACTCCTCAACCTTGGAGAGAAAAGAAAAATATCTGACATGTCCGCACTCTTGGTACTCGCATTTTCCCTTCTTTGACTTACATCGTCAGGGCCAATCCGCTTGTCCAGCAAAGACTCTACTTCAAAAGTTGCTGGCGGGTGCGTCCGAAAGTGGGACCTCACCGCTGCGTATCCATCAGTCGAAGAAATACTGTTTAATTACAAAATCCTGGCTCTTCTCGCTGGCGTGGCATGACTTCTCAAGCTTGGACAATGCCAACGAAGAGCAACAAAGTTAAGTGGACATGAAAGTACGAATCATACTGTACGGTAAACGTGCGCTTCGATCGAAGTTCGAGCGATGTGTGATCGGCCGTGGATTGAACGCGTCGATATCGCTATCGCGATCGATCCGGCGGCTTCCAGCTGAAGCTTAATGGCTACGAAAATACCAGTACCGCACCTCGCACCCTGCGATATGACCGGAGTTGTTAGTGATGGGCTACCACAGAGTAGCCGAACCGTTGTTACATACATGCATAAGCTGACTGCAAAAACAATAATTCAAACCGTTTTTGTCACTAAGGTAGTCAAGAAGTAGCATAGAGACTGCGGACACTAAGGCAGAAGCAAATAGAAGCTTCAAAAACTACATAAGAGCTATCCGTAAAAGCACTCTGAGTGCAGGCTTCCAGCTCTGCATCAGTCATACCACACTGCTGTCTGAGAAAGCCTGAATTTGTACACGGGGTCGAAGAAGAAGCTAAAGAGGTTGAGAAGAAAAACACACGTCCATTGATTACTAGAAAGTGAAGTGGTACTGGCAAGGTCTGGTCAGTGCTGCACGACACAGTGAACTGGCAAGTGGTGAGAAGATGAATTTGGCATCCACAAGCCAACAGACCAGACAGGCAGTGGTTCTGCCGGACAGATTGTCCAAGCCAGCGTCATCGACACCAGGATCAAAGTGACGAGATTCAAGCACGGCAATCACCAGCTGGATTGTTTGTGACAGCGTTGCTGATCCAACAAGGGAAATCACAGCAGTGGCCCTGTCGGCTCACGCGGAAGCCAAGCACCTGGAGAGAACGAAAAAGAAGGCTTTTGTGAGAATAGAAGACGATGCAAAGTGAGTGCAGCTTTTTTTCCTTTTAGCAACACAGGCCCTCCTAGCTTACCACAGAGTAATGATTGCTGAACTACAGTACCAGCAAGGTGAACCACTTAAACGACCACCTCAAAACTCACCACACGTATCACACTTTTGGTCAAACAAAATGAGCCTGTGCTGATGGACGGTAATGCAAACTGCAAGCTCAAAGATCAGTGGAGGCGGCACAGAAATTGCAGCTTTTCTGAAGCAACAGACCTGCGTGCACCAAGTGCATGCATGATCTCTTCTGTGGACATAAATAGATATCCTTCTTGAAGTGTGCATGGGTGTGTACGTTCTCTATAAAAAAAAAACCTAAGTCAACAAATACAAAACTAAGATCTCAAAATTTCATGATTCACAACGCCTGCACTCACTGTCTCATTCGGTCACTCACTCCTCTCTCTCTCTCTCTCTCTCTCACACACACACACACACATATGTCGTGGTGTATGCAATAGACTGTCTAGACTGGGCTGGACATTCTTCAGTTGTAGTTCCGTCTGGACACACACCCACACACACCATTGTTGTAGTAAGCTACAAAAGGGACACGTTATCCTTCGTTAGCTCAGTTCTACCTCTGCTATGACCAAGTGCAAGAACCAATAAAGAGTATTTCAAGTTATCGTGTCTGACTGAACGAGAAGACGCGACAGTGACGACCATGTACCTCGATCGCGATGGGATTGATCGGGACCATCGAACCTTTTGATACTAGCTCAAGCGACTGCCCAAAGTACGCAGCTCGCTTGAGTTAGCTCCCTTGGGGCAGTTCGCACGGCGAACGAGATCGCCGAAGGCAAGCAAGTGGCAAAGATATTGACCGTGATCGGTGGACCAACGCACAAGCTGCACCAAAGCCTCGTTTTCCCGGACAACTGGAGGACAAGAACTTCGCCGCCCTGACGAAGGCTCTTGGGGATGACTTTGCTCCGAAACTACTCGTCATCGCCGAACGGTACCGTTGCCCCAAGCGGGACCAACATCCGGGCGAGACGATTTCCCAATACGTCGTGGAGCTGCAAAGATTGGCTCGCACATGCGCTTTCAACGACCATCTCGACGATGCGTTGAGGGATCGACTTGTGTATGGCGTCACATCTGAAGCCATCCGAAAGCGACTCCTCCACAAGGACGAACTAAGAAGTTCGAAGGCCATTCAAATCGCCCTGGCCATGGAAACTGCGGCTCACGACGCCTCCGAGCTGGCGCCAGGAAAGAAAGCCCCGCCCGCCTCCGCGAATGTTCACAGGCTGAACACCGGCTCAAAGACCACCCAGTCGTCTCGGGCTCGCGGGAGGCCGGTTTCGGCTGTGCCCAATAACGCCGGAAAATGTCATCGCTGCGGCGAGACACAAGGCCAGGCACCCTCGGACTGTCGCTTTCGGGAAGCCATCTGCCGGCTCGGCAAAAAGAAAGGCCATTGGGAGCGCGTCTTGTCATTGCGAGCACCTACCACACCAATACAGGAAGGCAATTCGGGTGGAAAGCCAACGAAATCGCAAACATCCGCCAAAACACCGGCGCCCAGCGCTACGGTGCATGCACTAGACAACGATTTTGAAGACGAACTTGCCACGATTCGCGTCAACCAAGTGCAGTCCGAACCGCGAGACGCAATTTGGGTGACGCCTACGGTGGATGGAGCTAAACTCCGCATGAAGCTCGACACGGGATCGGCCCTTTCAATCAGTCTACAATCAAAGTTTCAAGAAAACTTCGACGGCGCAGCACTAACGCCATCGGTTGTCACGCTGCGAACTTACACAGGGGTACAACTTCCGGCGATCGGTACCAAGTCCGTTTGGGTCAACGCGAACGGTACAACGAAGCGGCTGCAACTACACATGGTTCGCACCAGCGGTCCTCCATTGCTCGGACGTGGCTGGCTTCGTGAGTTGCAGCTGAACTGGAAGGAAATCCATGCGCTACATCCAGTCAACAAGCCCGTTGCCGTAAGTCACCTGCCCGTCGACGCCCGCCTACAGAAACTAGAGGAGAAGTATGCAGACGTCTTTGGAACCGATCAAGGCTGTCTGGGCGGAACGACCGGCCGGCTACAACTCAAACCAGACGCCGTGCCAAAGTTCGCTAAGGTTCGTCCGCTCCTCTACGCGATGCGACAGCGCGTGGAGACGGAGCTCGAACGAATGGAAAATGCTGGAATTATCACGCCAGTACCTTAGAGCGAATGAGCAACACCAATCGTGCCCTTCAGCAAGCCGAACGGTGCCATCCGAATTTGCGTAGACTTCAAGGTAACCGTCAACCCACAGCCGCACATCGAGCAGTATCGACCGGACGACGTGCTCGCTTCGCTGGCTGGTGCCAAGAAATTCCCAAAACTTGACCTCAAATCCGCCTCCAACCAAGTGACCATTGACGATGAATTAGCCGTTCTTCTCACGCTCAATACCGCAAGGGCCTGTATCGCCTCAAGCGCTGGGCCTTTGGCGTCGCGTCTGCACCCGCTCTGTGGCAGCGTGCCATGGACACTCTGCTGAGCTCGATAAGGTGCATTGCGTAATTGATGACATCATCATCACTGGACCGAGAACGAGGAACATCTCAGCAAACTGGAGGAAGTTCTGCGGCGACTCTCCGAGGCAGCTTTTCGAGTCAACCTCGCTAAAAGGATCTTCTTCCAAGACTGAGTGGCCTACTGCGGCCACGAAATCAGCGAGGATGGTCTCCACCAGCTGCCAGCCAAATCTACAGCCATCCTTCATGCCCCAGTTCCTGAGAACTGTACGCCACTGCGAAGTTTCCTGGGGCTGATCAGTTACTACCAACGGTTCCTTCCAAACGTGGCAACAGTTCTTCATCCGCTTAACACGCTTCAGCAGAAGGGCACTGCCTTCAATTGGACATCAGCTTGCCAGGACGCGTTCGACAAGGCCAAACAGCTGATCGCATCAGAGAAAGTACCCATGCACTACAATGCTGCACTACCCTTGCGCTTGGCGAGCGATGCCTCACCCTACAGACTCAGAGCAGTCCTGTCGCACGTTTTGGACGACGGTGAGAAGCGACCAATCGCCCTTGCGTCTCGTACGTTCTCCAAGGCTGAGCAAAACTATGCTCAAATCGACAAAGAGGCATTGGCACTCGTCTGGAGTGTGCACAAATTCAGTGTCTACCTCCTGGGCTGACATTTTGAACTGGGGACGGACCACAAGCCATTGACGTCCATCCTAAGCTCATTGAAAACACTCCCCGCAATGACTGCTGCCAGAATGCAACGGTATGCACTCTTCCTAGCCGGCTATGACTACGAGATTGCAAACCGCAACACAGAACAACACGCCAACGCTGACAGCCTGTCACGACTTCCACTAGCCAACCAGCTGTACAGCCACGCTCGGTCCGGTGAAGTTGACAGCTCTCAAGTCTACCATCTGAGTGAGCAGGAAA
Source organism: Clathrina lutea (assembly GCA_028571005.1). Taxonomy (NCBI): domain Eukaryota; kingdom Metazoa; phylum Porifera; class Calcarea; order Clathrinida; family Clathrinidae; genus Clathrina; species Clathrina lutea. Next base: position 5,414 of record JAOWAR010149955.1, read on the forward strand.
CCCTTCCTGCCACTTCGGACCAGATCAGCACTGCGACCTTACATGACCCGTGCTTTTGCCTGGTTGGTCGGATTACTGCGAAGACAGCCCTCTACTTCCTTTTCAACGCCGCCGACATGAACTCCCGATTCAACAGGGATGCATCATGCATATGTGGGGCAATCGGTTAGTTATTCCTGCCAAGAAATAAGCAGCCTTACTCACAGATCTGCACGACGGTTGTCAGGGTGCCGTCAGATTGAAAGCACTTGCCTGCAGCTACTTCTGGTGGCCCGGTGTCGACAATGCCATTGAAGCAACAAGCCGAAACTGCCCCGGTTGTCAACGCCATCAGAAAACACCCTCTGTTGGTCCACTCCACCCTTGGGAGTGGCCAGCAGGTCCATGGCAGCGTATCCATGTCGATTACGCTTGACCGGTGGGCGGCTACATGTGGCTTGTTGTGGCGGATGCCTACTCAAAGTGGCCTGAAGTAATCCCTATAACCACAACCACTTCCACTGCTAACATCAGCAAGCTGCGATCCCTGTTTGCGCGGTACAGTGTGCCACAACGTCTTGTGACGAACAATGTTCCACAGTTTAAGTCTACTGAGTTCCAGCAGTTCCTCGCTGCCAACGGGATCGGACATCTGACATCCGCACCCTATCATCCAGCGACAAATAGTCTCGCTGAGCGCTTTGTGCAGTCCTTGAAGCATGCTTTGAAGGTGAGCATCGGTGGTGGCTCTGCTCAGGATCACCTTGCGAAGTTCCTGCTTCACTATCGAAATACTCCACACTCCAAAACGCAAGAAACACCGGCCATGCTGCTCCTGAAGCGACCCCTTCGGAACCGCTTGGATCTGCTACGGCCAAACGTACGTGACACTGTTACCAACAAGCAACTGAATCAATCGCTGGATGAGACCACCACACAACTGCGTGGGTTTCAAACCCAGGATCAAGTTCGCGTGCACGATTACCATAATCCTGCTATGCCTGTGTGGATTGACGGCATTAATATTGTCCGAGAGCGGACTGCGACGCATTTCTACATTGTGGAGATAGCCCCAGGTGTGATTTGGTCTCGACACATTGACCGATTGCGGCCAGGAACCACCACCTCCCAGCTTGTCTACTACCACGAACGCAACCGCCATGACCACTGCGGCAGACCAAGCTGCAGCCAAGGCAACAACCGTGTCTGCACAGCCTGCCCCTACAGTTCGAGAAAACCCCTCCCAAGCAGAACATCAACCAATGAGACGCTATCCACAGCGAGAGCGCAAAGCTCCTACCCGCTTAAACTTGTAGAGATTAGCTTGCTTGTTTGCTTGTGTGTCCTCACATTTTCGGAGGGGCGAATTGTGGTGTATGCAATAGACTGTCTAGACAGGGCTAGACATTCCTCAGTTGTAGTTCCATCTAGACACACACCCACAGACCATTGTTGTAGTCAGCTATAAAAGGGACACGTTATCCTTTGTTAGTTCAGTTCTACCTCTGCTATGACCAAGTGCAAGAACCAATAAAGAATATTTCAAGTTATCATGTTTGACTGAACGAGAAGACACGACAGTACCTATAGCTAAATATTCACAGGGCGAAAATTGGTGGTTTGGGCTTGGAGGGGAAGGGGGCTGCAAAGACCACTCCGCAATTAGAATTCGAATAAGTTTTAATCTTTTAATGGCACAACTGATGGTGAGTGCTGTACATTACAGTAATTGTTACCTCTGCTGAAAAAACACTGAGCACTAACCGTCTGGAAGAGTTCTCTCGAAGAGCTCTAGAAGGTTGGTCTGTTTATTGATGATGATGTCCACCAAATGCTTCATTTGGATTACTGACTTGTCAGCCATCTTGTCAATCAGGCTGCTTGCAACATCTTGCTCAGTTTTCCCCGGTTGCTTCCAAGCTATGTCACCAAGCTCTCCATACTCGTCGTCGTCAATCACGTCCATTAAGAGCAGGTCATACAGGATCTCAGAAGCTTCCAACACCTTCACAAACTCGTTCTTGTAGAAGAACAACTTCAGCTTATCTGACTCTGAAAAACAGAGAAGGGATATTTTGGTGTTTTTTTTTCTAAGGACACGGGGAACTGTCTAAGCAAGTATTAAAAGGACACCTCCAAGCTTTGTGAGCGCCATTTTCTTGACAATATTTTTCTATCATGTCGTCATATTCACAAGGGATGCGTATACTTTGAGTGCGTAGTTACTCAGGGCCCCAAACCGACCTTGAAAAAGATGTAGTAGCAGGCTTTTCATTGCCATGGATACGGATACGTAGCAGTGTCCATTTAACTGCAACAACAATGGTTGAAGCTTGTAGTGTGCATTTCGTTTGCAACAACAATAGTTGAAATTTGTAGTGTATATTTCGTTTGCAACAACAATAGTTGAAACTTGTAGTGTGTATTTCGTTTGCAACAACAATGGCTAAAATTTGTAGTGTGTATTTCGTTTGCGAATTGTTGTAGCCATTTGTGAACCGGCTTAAATCATCACACCTTGTTTCTTTCATTCAATTTCCAAAGAGAGGTAGTCCATGACAAGTGAGGCAGAGAATTAAATTTCGCTGATTACCACGGAGCTGATTTGATGTTGATTTTTGTGGTCAATGCTGTAACAGTTCTGGCCTTTTTAATGGCCGTGTACCCTGCCATACTACATTATCGCTATTCGGCACTGTTCAGCTCTGAAGCCAATCCTCGGTGTCACCGTGACTAGTTTTAGAATCTTTTTGATGGCGGTGGATGGGGAAAACGCGGTGGGCTTGACCTCTATCCAGCAATCAATCAACCAAACAAACAATCTATCAATTAATCAATCCTTCTTCTGTGCCAGTACCCTTCTTTGTAATTAACCTGAGCTATTGGAGCATAAACTTGTATTGACTTCTTCCCGACACACCGCTGTAAGAATCACTCGCCTCTTTTCGATATAAATCACTCTGCAATTAGAAGTGGACTCCAGAATAAACCAAGCATGCAAGCAATTAGGAAAGCTGGTGAAAGGTTGAGCAGCTGGCACTACACACACAGCTTGGGCATAGAAATGTCTAGGTTTCTTCTTGGATTTTTTTCTTATATCAGGAGCTAGGACAGCACCTCAACTGATGAAACGGGCCTTCTCCTGCTGTTGTAATATTTTGTTCTGCATACTGACAACCGAATCGCGTTTCACCTTTCATCCTAGTCCAACTATACAATATTCTTTAACACACACATATGCTGCTGCTCTTGTATTTTTCTTTGCTTTTTCCTTTTCTTTGTGGGTCGGGCTTGCTGTTCGTCTGGCACCTTTCTTTTTCATTATGACACACACACACACACAACGAAAGCAATGCCATGATAACGTTTTCCAGGTCCCAAAATACACCTAAACCACAGATGTTTGACTTCACACAAAGATACATAGACGACTTAATTAGTGTCAATAACCCTAGTTTTGAAGAAACTATCCATAAAATATACCCAGCTGAACTTGCTGCTCAAACACCACACTAACACATCCCAAAGTCGCTGACTTGGATCGTCTGGTTATGATCAACGAACCTCAACCTTGGATCATCCGGTTATGATGAATTGACCTCATCGTTGTTTGATAAAGACAGTTTTCTGTTTGCAATATATTAGCCAACTGATTCGATTCTGCGGCGAATTTGTAATGTATGCACAACCGTGTACGTAGCCGTGAACGCAGGCCGCAATGGCGGACCGGCTTCAGTAGCCTCACTTTCAATCTTTACCTGTCTCTCTCTCTGTTCTCACCTCGTGGTCGAGTGGTTATATTTCCCTTTTCTCTCTCTTGGCTGGTTTGCCTAAGCTTGCCAAATATAATGTCTTCCTAAAACTATAACATTTTGGCGACGAGGATGGAGCGTCCCCTACCCGTTTTTGATCCGGATGGGCCAGCCTACGAGGTAGCTCTGCGGTGGAAGAAATGGCTGCGACCTTTTGAGTATTTCGCAGAGGGAGAAGGGCTGGAGAAGTCCAATCAAAAAAGAAGCAAGATGCTTCATCTGGCCGGCATGTGTGTCCAGGATATTTTTGAGACTCTGCCAGCACCTGCAGTTCCAGAAGACGGGTCGACGCCTGATCCCTACAAGGCGGCTGTGGAGACGCTGAGCAAATATTTTGCTTTCAAACGGAACGTCACGTTCGAGCGCCATGCGTTCCGCAAGCTTTTCCAAAGGGAAGGAGAGACAGTGAGTCAATTCGCCACAAGACTCAGAGAGCAGGCTGAGCTCTGCAATTTTCAGGATGCTGAAGAGTAGATTAAGGATCAGCTCATCAAGCGAGTTGTCAGCGACAACCTGAGACAAAAAAATTTTGGACGTCGAAAACCTACAGCTCACGAAGGCTCTGGAGATCACTCGGCAGTTCGAGACAACAGAGGCCAGCGCTAGGAGCATGTCAACGCCAGCCTTTCAGCCTTCGTCTTTGACAGTATGCTGTGTCGGACACCCAAAGCAATCGTTGAGGCAGAGATCGACGGAATATTCTGACGGGCCGTGCTCAAGATGCGGACGACGAGGCCACGAGTCTACGTCGTCGTCGTGTCCAGCCCGTGGCCAGACCTGTCGGCAATGTGGCAAGAAGGGACATTTCAAGAGCGCGTGCCGCTCTGCAAAGAACAAGGCATTTGCGACGACAACCAGCAAGGCATCTACGATGACGACCAGCACGAAGCGAGGCGCACACAGGGTGCAGGCTGAGGCCGAGACGTGCCAGCTGACAGCGCACGCGGAGGTGATGGAGCGGGCGATTGGATGCTTACGTAACGACAGTGCTGTGGTCATGGTGCCAATCATGATCGATGGCAAGCCGCTTGAAATGGAGCTGGATACAGGCGCAGCGGTGTCTCTGGTGACTGAGGCGACCTACGGAGAACTGTTCTCCAGCATACCCCTGTCAAAGTCCAGTCAGGTACTGCAGACGTACTCAGGGCAGAAACTACATATGCTTGGTGAACTTTCGATGACAGTGACATATGCGGGATCAAGCTATGCTTTACCTCTGGTGGTGGTGCATGTGCATGGGAAAGTCCCACCGCTACTGGGACGGAATTGGCTGCAGCGCATTCATTTGAATTGGAGCGAGCTTTTCCCAGCGCGGCAAGCTAGAATCATGCAGGTATCGCAAGACAGAACAACCTGAGCATAATGGCAGGCCAAGTATCCAGATGTGTTCGCTGACGGTCTGGGAACCATGTCTGGCGTGGAAGGAACCCTGCATATGAAGGAAGGCATGAAACTGAAGTTCCATCCACCCAGACCAGTGCCGTTTGCACTCAGTGGAGCAGTCGAGAAGGAACTGGGCAGAATGCAGAGTGAAGGTATCATCGAGCCAGTCAAGTTTTCACGTTGGGCGACACCCTTGGTATGCGTTCCAAAGGCAGATGGGAGTGCACGGCTGTGTGGTGACTACCGCGTGACGGTCAACCAAGCCATTCACGTGAATCAACACCCGATCCCGACGTTGGACAATGTGACAGCGATCCTAGCAAAGGGAAAGCGTTTCACCAAGGTGGACCTCAAAAGTGCTTACCAGCAGCTTCTCTTGGATGAAAAATCCCAAGAGCTGGTCACCAGCACAATGCACAAGGGACTATACCGGTACAAACACCTGCCGTTTGGGGTGTCATCGAGTCCAGCCATATGGCAGCGATTCATTGACCAAGTCACGATGGGACTGGCATTGACCTGCCCAATCATGGACTACGTCCTCATGTCTGGTGAAACAGACGAGGAGCACCATAACAGCATCATCAACTTGTTTGACCGCTTTCGTCAGTATGGGTTGCGGGTGAAGCCGACAAACTGCTTTATTGCCACCGTCAGGCCCGTAAGGGACTGTAGGTGGTTCCACCCAGCTTTATTGACGTGTGTCCGTCACAGGTCATTCGGATCACGTACATTTACGCTTGTGGGTAAAATTCTCCTTGTGCTTGAACGGTGAGAAAAATTGCTCTCCTTACCCTCTGGGGCAAGGAATATGCAGCTTTACTTCGCGTTCGTGTT
>JAOWAR010149966.1:0-11424 GCA_028571005.1 Clathrina lutea
AACTGGAACATGTAAGGAAGGGCGATTATAAAGGGTAAACAGAGGGTGTGTGCATGCTTCTTGGAAATTTGGGAAAGTAGCCAATCAGAGGTATTTGTGTGTGTGTGTGTGTGTGTGTGTGTGTGTGTGTGTGTATGGTGTGTGTAATGTTTGTACGATCTAACCAATAGCAAGAAGAAGAGGTGAAGAAATGAGAACCAGTTGTGTGGGCGGGTAAGAGGTATCCAAGGGAGATAAGAGAGTCCAGTACAGATAACTGGGTGTGAGGTAGGGAGAAAGCAGAGAATAATAACTAGGGACTGGGTTAGAGTACTAGTGATAGTGAGTGCATAGTGTGATTGAATGGGCTAGTTTACAGATTGATGAAAGTGAGTACCGTGTCATTTCCGTGTGACGATACCGGAAGGCCAGTTGCAAATTCCTTACTGATGGTCTGCCAAGACTCTTCGGCAGCATTCATTGGGCTAAATGGCCATTGTAGTGGTCGACTCCACCACCCCCCCCCCCCCCTTTCATTCTCTGACAAACATCACAGCTCTAGACAAACCCAGTGTCCCTTTCCATTCAAAGCCTGTGGCTGATTTTCTGTTCCTGGGGAAGCCATTTTTGGCGAAACGTTGAAAAGCCTTCCATCTAGTTCCCTCTTCCTTTTCTAGTCATTTCTTGTCTCTCCTTGCTTCCTTCTTTAACAACAATCTTCGAAGCCTGTAAAATTCCTGGAGATTTTCGAATATCTCTTCCTGGGTGACCAGAGGTTAGGCTCTCGTGGCCTAGGCCCAGAAGCTGACGTCGCAAATGGCCCTTCAGAGTACATAGTTTACGATTCTCTCTGTCATTCAGGTAAAGCTGTTCCGCATCAGTGTCCCATAAACTTACACCCATGATCCAACACAACAGGAGAAGGAGTTGGCTGTCAACCCTCGGAGGAGGGGCTGTGGCAAATAGTGTAAAACTGAATTGTATGAGGCGCTGTCACTGCTTTGCTCAACTTGTGCTTGGTGCTGCTATGCCAGAGGGTGTGCTTGGCGCTGACACTGCTGCGCCTATGAATACGAAGCTTTGCTGTGACCCATGCTTGCCACAAACCCTCCCAAACTAATAGCAACGGAGCATTTGAGCAGCCAACCAGCCAGGGCAGCATAGAACAATAGGTAGTTGTATGTGCAAGCGTGTGTGCATGTTCGTCTGGTGGTGGTGTGCCTACATGTAAGTTTGCTAGTGTGTGCATGGGAACTTTTTCAAGTTCTGCCATTCTTGCCTACCATTGCTGCCACCAGGTGTCCCATCGCCGCATGTGTGAGACGCAAGCATCGCTTATACGCACTGCTTCGCCATTGTCCACTAGCTTGCAGCTGCCAAGTGGGTGTGCCATGGCCAGTTTCTGCCACGCATGTTGCGCCGCTGCCGATCCAAAGACACTGGGTGCGTTCGATTCCATGTAGGAGTCGGTTCATGAATGGATTCAGATGGCATAAAGCGCGCTCGAATACCACTTATATCGATTCCGAATCCATTCAGAATCAATTCAACCTATTCCTATAGGGCCATAAGAATAGCCGAAAAGGATTTTTGTTTTCTATGGAAACCGGCCGGCGCATGGCTAGCGCACGGTAGCTAATGGTGTATGGTGTATAGTACAAATGATTCATCTCACCTCGTCTGAAAGTCGTCTTGTTCCTGTTGTTTGGCTTCGTTTCACTTGTGCGCACTTTCGCTCTAGTTCTCCTTTCGCTCTTTGGCACGAGGAGATGGCCACGATTTTGGGCGACAAGGCGTCTACCCATCCTAAAGTGCTCATGGGAAGAGGGCACTCACCTCGCGCTCGACTCTCTTGCACCACCTCTAGCGTTGTACTGTAGGGTCGACACATCGGGCCTGCTCCATGCGCTGGAGATGTGCTGTCCTAAAGACTCATGCCCTGTTCATGCACCCGTCCTTCAGGGCGGCTAGAACATGCAGAAGATCGCCTTTTTCCCCTTGCACCACTGTCTAGTACTTGCTGCACGGCTCGCTGTTCGATAATCGCAATGCGTTCGTGGTAACCCGAATCCATTCATGAACCAATTCACTGGCTATTTGAGCCTTGGCCAATGTGGATAAGCAGCCAGTGGTTAATGTCCTCCGGTGTCCAGAAGCGGCCATCCTCAATTGGAAGAGGGAGCCGCCTGGCAGGTTTGCCACAAAATTAGCTCATTAGGCCGCCATGGCGGCTACACGGCAGAGGCTGTCACCCGTGGGGCCAAAGAGGACACCTGCGCTTCTCCCACACTCATAGGTTTTGCTCTTCTATGTACGCAGTGTGATGACTCCACCAGCCATGCTTACGCACAAGCGAGGCAATGTGCGGTCGTGGTCAGGTTCACATGCTCTGGTAGAAGTGTATTCCCCTACGCGAAGCAGGCCATAGGATGCCACACAGACTGCTGTCCAGAGCATCTGGGCATCACGGAACGAGGGGGCTCTGGTCTTTTCAATGTGCTCCTTAAATGTAGTCAGCTGTGCAATGGTGATGGTTGGCCTAGGCTTCCTCGGCCGTTGGAGCAGGCGACCCCTGCCCCTAAGGGACGCTGTGAGGTGCTAGTCACCAAAGGCACTTAAGTCCTGGTCATGCTCCAGGAAGTGCTGGTGTACCCCAGCCAAGTATACCTGAGCCTTATCGGCTGACAGGCCGAACTGGCAAAGGTTCGCCAGATGCAGACAAAGCGTCTCCTCTGACGGTGCTCTCCTGTCGCTGATGCTGGCGGCACGGCAGAACCTTCGGTAGGTAGCCAGCCCAGCACCGTACGTCTGCCGAGTGCTTGCCGCGATGCTTGCCGACATCCGCTACGTCCGAAGTCAGGCTTGGCAGCAATTGTCCAGCTCCTTGTTGGCCGTTGGCTACTGATTCATGTGCGTCACCAGCTTCCGGAACCGTGACATCTGCAGGCAAGACAAAGAGTCAGCGATCGAGTTATCCACCCCCAAAATGTGCGTGACAATTTTTTTTTATTTTTGGAGGCTACAGAGAAGAAAATGTCACAGATCTAGTGCATGGTAAGTGGGTTGCAGCAGGTGTATGACGGCATGATGCTGAGAAGAGCTGCATTGTCTAAGTGAACCAGCAGCTTGCGTTGCGCCGACTGGTGGCCCCAGAGGTGGCAAACGAATGCTATAGGATAGAGTTCTTTGCAGGTGATGGACTGCGACGTCTGTGCGGGGGCACCAGTGATGACGATTCCACAGTAGACCTGGAAGTAGGCGCCAAAGCCCGCTGAGCCACCTGTATCGGTGAACACCTCAAAGTCTGGCGAGCGCATCTACAAATAGTCGGGAATTGGGGTTCGGAAGACAGGAATGCTTGCCACCATGCAATATCTGTGCACGCCTTGGATGAGATGGGGAAGGTAGAGCCCAAAGGCTGGGCTGTCGTGCTGAAGTCGATATGCCGGTACAAGAAGGTGCACCCGGGCGGCATAACCTTAGCTGCAAAGGCAAGTGACCTGATGAGCAACAGGAGCTCACGATTCGAGCTAGAGTTGCAGGTGCTGCACTCCTAGAAGGCAAATCGTAGGGCCTGAACATTGTCGTCTGGGAGGGACATGGTCTAAGTGACGGAGTTGAACCGAATCCTGATCATCTAGACGGGCATGGAGGGGCCGATAACCTTGTCTGGACCGTTTAAAACTGGTATGCAGAGGACATCGAAAATGGCAAGAAAGGTGGCTATTAGGATAGCTGCGGTAGACTTGGCCAGGACCTGCTCTGGGGGAGCAACTGTAAAGAAGTCATCCAGGTAGTGCAGTAGGTCTGCTATCCCGTAGTTATGCTGGAGTATGAACTGGAGTGCATTGACAAGCTGGTTGGATGGTGCTGGGGCTGAGCGAAGGCCAAAGGGCAGGGCCAAGTCAACATAATGCGTGGACTGCCAGTAACAGGCCAGGTGGGGAGGATCCCCTCAGACTAGATGAGATCAGGCAGAAAGCACTTGAGGTCAACGTTTGACATCAACACACCACCGCCATGCCGTGCCATCATTTTCACAGCATCATCAATGGGGATGTAGGTAAGTCTCAACTTCTTGCAGTTAATTCCATCATTCACCTTTGCGCCGCAAGGGGAAGAAAGGTGCATTATCATACAATGACCCCCTGTCCGACTTGGGAACCTCACTGAAGCCAGAGCAGTAGAGCGGCACCCCAATGGGCCTGACCTCCTTGTCTAATGCTGACTGGATGGCATCTGGGGACTTGGCGTCTGTTGGCTGGGTGTCTGGGAAATCTGTTTCTGAGGGCAGATTAGGAGCCAGTGCATTGCACCATTCACTGCGAAAGCCAATGGCCGCTTCGTGCCACAGGTTTGAAAGCAGGGTTGGGTGGTCTTGGAGTTCGAGGTGAAGGAGTTCTATATAAACTACTGGGCTGGCTGGTTGGCTGTAGATCTGGGGACAACTAGGCATAAGCAGGGGTGCAGCACCCTGATTTGGCGCTGTGCGGTCCCCGGAAGAAGCAGCAGTGGGCATAGGTGCACACCTTGGACTGACAACCCTTCGAATAGTTGAAGTTGCAGCAGATGATGTCCCCGTCGGCTGTCCACTGGAGCTGCTGCATTGATGCTGCGCATGGCTGGGCTGATCAAAGGGGGTGTTCGACCCTGCCGGTGTGAAAAGGTGATACCTGAGGGAAGGCCGTATACCTGGATGGACAGGTGCCCCGATCCATGAAACACTGGGTGGACAGGTCCACGATGCGTCAGTCCCAGTGGAAGGTCGGGTTGCTGACAGTTAACTGCCTGAAACAAGAGTCATATTCCTAGACTGCAGGGAAGGTGCACTGGATGGAAGTGAATGCGCGCAGCGGCGAACAATGTCCATGCATCCAGCCACTGGTGCAGATGACAGATGCGACGACGCTCACCTGGAAGGTTTGTGACTGCCAACGTCCTGGCATTGCCCTCGTCATCTGGCAGGGCTATGATGCAGACCTTCTAGGAAGCGGGTTCAGCCATATCGCTCACCAGTAGCAACGTGGAAAGGTCCATGAACAATTCCTGGCGAATTGTCTTCATGACAGAATGAGGCAGGTGAGAGCACAAACGAGGATATTCAACGGACAATGGTGCTGACGGTGGCCGAACCACCGTGACGCTTAGGTCCCACAGGTTGCAATCCTGCTGACTTGGTGAGGTGCTTGCTGGTTCTCATTAGACACTAGGCAAAGATGCCGACCGGTTGTCGGTTGCCTACCCTGATACTGCCTGGGATGGGCGGGCCGACTGAACAGCAGATGAAATCAGCCCTATTAGTGCCTGGAGTTGCGCAGGTGAAAAACCACCGGACTCTGGAGGCTCTGCGGTGTGTGTGACGGAGGGCATGAGCGCTTCTCCCAAACGAGCCTCACATGGTTCGTGATTCCTGGTAACCGCCAGGTGCTAAACAGACAGGCAGAGTGACGTGGCCTCATCGGAGAATTGGGGAATACCATGTTCCCGGCGGAAGTCTCGGCTGCAGGCTGGGTGCAGGAGCGAGAATGTACCCTCATGCGTCATGACATTGCCAGAGAAAGTGAAAGGAGAGAAATTGAGAAGAACGAGTCTGAGTTTTGACCACGAAAAGACAACGAATGCAACGCGTCAGGGAAAAAAATGCTCGTGCATGCATTTGGGCTTACATTATAGCTCCTGTGGTCACGTCTCATAGCACCAGCCATGTGCATACCAACGCTAAATGGTACATGTGCAAAGTTCACTTCGCTGAAAGGTACTCCAAGCAGCATTACATACCTTTCCAGCCCACACGTGTGCAATCCCTCGACCAAACCTGCTGATCCCCGCTGCATGCCCTTGCTGCCAGATGGTGTGGTGTATTGGCACTTCTACCATAAATGGAAACTGTAGAGAAACTGCATGGTACTGCGTAGAACATGCCTAGCCCACATACTCCCACACTCTAGCTAACGTATTGATTCTAATCAAGGTGTGTCTAACCACAGGACACAGGTCAATCTCCTATTGTTTGTTTCTTCTATAAATGTAACAAGTTTTTTTAGTTTCTACAGTTCAGTCAGTTTCGAGAATAAAGAAATTCTGAAGACTTGACCTGGTTTGAAGTGTATTCCACGAGAACAACTACACTGGAGACGAGGATGGTGACTATTGGGTCCATAGAGCACTTCGACGCTGCAACAGGCGACTGGCCTTCGTACGAACAATGCGTGGCCCAGTTCATCCCCGCCAATGGCATGGCAGAGGACAGGCAGGTGGCGATGCTCCTCACAGTCATTGGAGGTCCTGCCTAGTAGATCTAACAGAACCTCTTGGCCCCAGAACCTCCAGCGGAGAAGACCTTCGAGGTCCTTTGCAGAATGTGGCACTTTTGGTCCTTTGCAGAACGCTGCGGAGCCAACTTCGCACCCAAACCGCTGGTAATCGCCGAGCGATACTGCTTCAACAAGCGGGACCAACAAAGCGGTGAGTACGTGGCAGAGCTATGACACCTCGCACGTAACTGTGACTTTGGGGCAAACCTCGATGACACGCTCTGAGATCGACTGGTTTGTGGCCTGACCGACCAGGGAACCTGCCGCAAACTGCTGGCGGAGGAGAACCTCCAACTGGAGAGAGCGGTTCAACTCGCCACGACAATGGAAACAGCGGCGCGGGACACGTCCGAGTTGGCACCGAGAAAAGCGCCAAACCTTTGAGCCACCACCGCCGTTCACAAAGTACAGAAGACGAGCCAGCAACTGCAGCAGCAACGGGGTAGCACAGACGACAAATGCTACCGCTGCAGTAAACCTGACTATCTGTCTAACGACTGCCATTATTGCGACGCAATTTGGAATGGAAGCGGCAAGAAAAGCCCTCTTCGACCAGTGTGCCAATCATCCGCAAAACCAAACGAGAAGCGACCAGCCTCCAAGCGAGGAACAATGTCGTCAAAATTCAAACAACCAGACTGAGTGAATGCCCTGCAGGACAAGAGCGATGAAGTGGACATCACAGCGATCCACTCTCCAAGCCAATTGAACAATGCCATCTGGTTGCAGCCTACGATCAACGGCACACCACTCCGGATTGAACTAGACACAGGACCCGCGTCTCCGTTCTGCCCAGGAAAACGTACCGGAACGTAAGCTCAATAAACGACACGTCACTCCAACCAACTTCAATCCTCCTGCGAACGTACTCTGGCGAACGACTCAACGTCCTAGGCAAGGCCAGGGTCACCGTAGACTATCAGGGCCAACGCTTTGAGAAACAACTCTACGTGGCAGACACCCAAATCCCGCCGCTATACTGGTTGCGAGACATCCGTCTCAACTGGACAGAAATCAACAGGTTAGCCTCAAGCAGCACGCATCCGCTCGAAACGCAATTTGCCAGAAGATGCGCTACTCCAAGATCTTCGGCACTGACCTTGGCTGCCTAAACGGAGTCCAAGGTGACTTCACCCTGGTCTACCACGCCAAGCCAAAGTTCGTAAAAGCAAGACTGCTTCCCTACTCACTCTGCCCGAAGGTCAAAGCTGCATTCGAGCAAATGGAGGCAGAAGGTATCATCACTCCTGTCCCGTGGAGTGCATGGGCAATGCCCATCGTCCCGGTCCTCATGATCAAGCCAAACGGCACAGTCCGAGTTTGCGGCGGCTTCTAGGTCACCGTAAACTCGTAACTGGAGGTCGACCAGTGCCCTCTACCGCTCATCGATGACATTTTTGCCGGTCTTGCCGGAGGCAAGAAGTTCTCTAAGATCGACGTACGGTCAGCCTACACACAGATGGAGATTACCAACGCTTCCAAGCCACTGCTGACGCTCAACACTCACCGAGGTCTCTACAGGCTCAACCGGCTTGCGTTCGGCATCGCCTCTGCACCAGCCATCTTCTAACGAGCGATCGACACCATACTCTACGGCCTACCGCGGACTAAATGCATCATCGACAACATTCCAAGAGAAGATAGCCTACTGTGGCCGCGAGGTCAGCGAAGAAGGCCTGTGCACACTCCAGACGAAGGTGTAAGCCATCATCCAAGCGCCGCAACCGGAGAACATCTCTCAAATGGGTTGGTGAACTTGGGTTGGTGAACTACTACCAACGCTTCTTGCCTGACCTTGCAACGACTCTTCACCCACTCAACAGCCTACTCCAGAAAGGCGTCTCCTTCACCAGGTCGTCGAGCTGCCAAAAAGCCTTCGACAACGTCAAGCGCCTCATTGCTTCGGACAACGTCCTTACCCACTACGACCAGAAACTACCTCTCCAACTGGCCAGAGACGCCTCACCATACAGCCTTGGCGCAGTCCTATCGTACATTCTCCGCAACGGCAAGGAGCGCCCCATCGCTCTCACCTCTAGAACGCTGTCAACCACCGAGAAAGGATACGCGCAGACCAACAAAGAAGCTCTGGCGATCGTCTGGGCTGTCCAGAAGTTCGACATGTACCTAAACAGGTGCCACTCCGAGCTTTAGGCGGACCACGAGCCTCTTGACGCAATCTTTCGCCCAGCCAAGGGCATTCCGCAATGACAGTAGCTCATCAACAGCGGTATGCGCTCTTCCTCGCAAGCCACAACTACCACATCGCTTACCAGAATGCACACGCACATGCGAACGCAGACAGCATGTCACGGCTACCTCAGCCGATGACCAACTCGGAAATGTCGTCCGCAGCAGCTGAAGCCGTCGACCTCTTCCACATGAGCTGGCTTGAGCGACTACCGGTCACGGCCCAGCAAATCCGCAACACGACTCGATGAGAAACCGTGCTATCAACAGTGTACAACAACACTCTGCGCGGCTGCCTTCGCGAGTGCACCAATGTAGACCTAAAGCCATTCTACTCTCGCCGAGACAGGCTCACCCTTCACGATGGTTGTGTCCTTTGGGGCAATCGTGTCGTCATACCGACAACCCCTCAAGATGCCGTCCTCCAGGAGCTGCATAAAGGCCATTTGGGCATGGTGAAAATGAAATCTCTGGCCCGCAGCTATTCCTGGTGGCCACGACTCGACCATGACATCGAGAGCACAGCTCGCGCCTGCCTAGGAAGTCAACAGACACAACATAACTCGACGAAGGCTCCCCTACATCCATGGGAATGGCCCATGGCAGAGAATCCACATCGATTTCTCTGGGCCTCTGTACGATCACATGTGGCTCATTGCTGTCGACGCGCACAGCAAATGGCCAAAAGCCATCCCAATGTCCTCCATGACATCGACGCACACAAACAAACAGCTATGCTTGCTCTTCACACAGCATGGCATCCTTGAGCAACCGGTGAGCGATAACGGGCCCCAATTTGCGTCAGAGGAGTTCGCCAAATTCGTACAACGAAACGGAATTCACCACATCTGATCAGGGCCATATCACCCAGCGACGAACGGACTCGCGGAGCGATTTGTACAGACGTTCAAAGCTGCACTAAAGGCGGGCAACCGCGAGCAAGCTGTGCATGAATGCGTGTCAAAGTTCTTGATCTGATACCGGAACACACCACACATGACAACCAATGGATCTCCGGCTATGCTGCTGTATAGCCGACCACTATCGACTCGTCTTGACCTCCTCAGGCCTGGCCTCTGTAACATCGTCAAAAAAAGGCAGCTAATGCCAGCAGGTAGTCGACATTCAGTCCGTCTCGCATTTTTCCCGAAGGCGACCACGTGATGGCACTCGATTACCGCCATGACAAAAAGTGGCTCCCATCCATTGTCTCACAGAAGGAGGGCCCTTTGTCCTACCAAGTTCAAGTGGCACCGCAAGTAACCTGGCAGCGACATGCAGATCAAATGCAACTCAGGCATTCCGAACTGCTCACACAGTCCCCTCTCGCAACAGACATCATGGACGCAGCTGACGCTGTCCCACAGAAGACTTAGCAGCAGATCCCTACAGCACCAGCAGCTTTGCCAACACAGACCACACCCCCTCAAGCTAACCTCTACATGCTCAGGCCACGGCCCCAGTGCCACCAAGCCAGAAGCTGGAGCCTACATGACGCTACCCACTGAGAGAGAGGAAGGTGCCGAAACGTTTAGTCTGAATTAACGCTGCAGAATATTTTTGTTGTGATAACACAAACCGATTAGAGGGGAGGACTGTGGCGTTTTGGCACTTCTACCATAAATGGAAACTGTAGAGAAACTGCGTGGTAAGCTTACTGCGTGAAACATGCCTAGCCCACATACTCCCACACTCTAGTTAATGTATTGATTCTAACCAAGGTGTGCCTGACCACAGAAGGGGTATAGTTTGCAGCAGGGCAAGGATGAAGACACAAATTGACCTCTTTAGGGTGAGAGCAGTTTGATTGATCTTTTTCCATTTTCAAGATACAGTCCCGTTGTGAACATCCGAGTTGATCCAGCTGATTTTGATTAACACACAGAACGAATTAAGTTGATCAACTACAGTCAAGCATTTTGATATGTGAATCAGCCATAAGGCACGCATGAATGTCAAATGCAGATGGCTTAGCAAAGCCAGAACGAACTTCCGAGTGTGTCACCGTGTTAACCCCCGCTCTCCATCAAGATATTACAACTTCCCCTGTGATGGTGCCAGCTGCAGCCATATTGACAATGCACAATGCCTGTTAAATAACTGACCATGAAACGCTTCTGCTCGGCTTTTTCGTGACATAAATTGCTAACTGCAAAGACAAGTTAACTCACATAACCCTCAAAGAAGCATGTGCGGCATGCGGTACAATGGATCAGGCAACTCATGGGCAGTCAAGGGGCTTCATGGACGTGTGATTGGCCTATTAGCAGTGCACCGGTTGTACGCGGGGCACAGCTGAGGGTGTTATGTCTTGCTCCAGAGCAAGACATAACAGGAAAAGGGGGAGAAGAGAAGGGACCGGTGGTGTGACCAGCAGCGACAGAGGAGAGAAGGTGGGAGTTCACAAAGTCCAAGTGTACAAAAGCAGAGCACAGGTTTCTGGTGGTGAAAGGGATGCGGTCACTGCAATAGCCAATGTCAAAGCCCTGAGCCCGGCCCTCGGTGACATAATCAGCAAAGGCTCGGTTGGGGTGGCACCCTGCACCCACCTTGGGATGATCAGGGGGCGGTGGTGTCAGTGGAGCCGGGAGGGTTGCTGGCGCAATCTGGATGAGCTTGGGGTGCTTGCTTGCTCTGGTCTAGCATTGGAAGGTGGCGTGACCTATTCTGCCGCACACAGAGCGGGTGTGGCGGAACTTGCAGCGGGAGAACTCGCATGGACGCCTGTGGTTGAAATTACTTTGGACTTCATCCTTCCCTGTAGGGGTGTTGTGCCTGGGCGAAAAGGTTGGTTCCTGATGACTGGACAGTGATCACGGCCGTGAAGAACAGTACACTGCGGTTGGGATGTATCTGCAATTATTATTATTATTATTATTATTATCTACTGCACCACACTAGCCAGAGAAAAGGCTATTATTAAGGGTGAGGTGTATGGAGG
>JAOWAR010149977.1:0-11423 GCA_028571005.1 Clathrina lutea
TCCACGCTCCTTGCCGTTTCCATTGCTGTCTTCAGAGTGAGGTTACCGTCCGCGAGCATTTTCCTCTGGGCCACCTCGCTTCGGATGTCGCACACGAGGCGATCTCGGATATTTTCCTAAAGCTCCGTTCCAAACTGGCAGTCAGTTGCTAGGTGCCGCAGTGCTGCAATGTATTCTGCCACGGATTCTGCATTCCCTTGGTTGCGCCGATAGAATTTACACCGTTGCATTATTGTTGATGGCTTGGGACTGAAGTGGTTCTCCATGATAGCGACCAACTCGTCGTAGGACTTGGCGCTTGGCTTGTCTGGCATGCAGAGGTCTCGGATCAGGTTGTATGCTGTTTTGCCGCATACTGACTGCCACACAGCTCTCTTGGTGTCGGCTTCTTCTGCCTTCACACCGTTCACCGTGAACGCTAGTTCCAACCTTTCTTTATAGGTAATTCATTTGTCGTTTTCTGGGTCGAACGGCTCAACTCAGCCGTATTTTTCCATTTTTCCTCGTCGCCAAAATGTTATGTCCTCTGGGAGGGATCTAACCCAGTCCCGCACTCCACATGCACACAAGTCCAATGTTGGCAATCACAGAAGTAACTTCATCCGCCAATTACACCGCATTATATAGAACTCAAATACAAGTGACAATGAATAGTGAGGTGCAATCACGCAAAACTGAATTAGATGCAACCTAACCAATACATAACACTACGCAAAACTGACTTAGGTGCAGTTAACCAATACATAACAAATACTAATTTTAATTGTATCGAGCCTTTCTCCACCTGATCTGGTAGCATCCTCTTTAACTTGCCGTACTCTTTATTCTGTGGCTACGGATGAAGCCATTTGGAGAAGGCACCGGAGATCCTTTTCACAGCCAGGCCCTCAGTACATTTTTGCCTCGTTATTTTGATTCCCGAACAGTTTACACATTGACATCAGCAGCAATGCCACAACACACCGGGAACATTCTTCGATGTGCTCATCAACTGAGTGGCCAATTCGATGCGGCCTTATCTAACAACACAGAGCTAAAGGCTGAGGCAAATACACTTCACTCACAACTACTGGAAACTTGCACTGAATTTGCAACAGCAATTAGCTAGGAAAGCTTTAACAGAATTATCACAACCACGAACAGCACCTTTGACACCATAATAATCTGCCGTGTTCAAGTATGTTGCGCAGCGGTATTTGCACAAAACTCGCAGTGGTGTCATTGAGCTACACAACACGCATGGGTGCCCGCTTATTCTTGCGTGGCGTCATCCTCTGAAAGGAAGTGACACAGCTTACGCTGAGATGTTACGTCAATTGGTTTCCGGTGAATTTTCCGAAGGCTAATCTCAAGAGAAATTCCATGTGCTCAGGGTCCATGTGCCAGAGAAGGATGATTGTGACAGTCAGGTTTGCATGGAGGCTGAGCATGGTCCAGAGTCCATACATTTATCGTGCGCCAGATTTGAGCGAGCAGCTGCTAACTATCAGAATGTGGCGCAAAAAATGTGCTTTGTGGTTCAGGCTGCTTGACTGCAAAGCAATGCAGATATCCCATATCTACACCAGAAAGAGAACAGGAAAATACTTTCCACATAAACAGCTTATCGTTGCCATAAACATCAAGATTTGAAACATCCACCATGCAATGCAAAAGACAGTCCAAAGCAAAGAGGCCTTTTCACTTTAAATTGAGAAGTATACTTTTCTGCAAACTAATTGCCACAGCTGGATAAGATTTTAACAACTATTGGCACATAAAGTATCCCTATTCAACTCTATAAATTCTAATTTCAACAATTTTGTTCCCGCTGTGTTTGCTTTTACTGTTAATTTCCAAGAGAACAGATATTTTGCTCATTTTGCATGCATGCACTTACATTTATCTACTTATCTAGATTTTTTCATATTTCTATATATTGTGTACACATAATGCGTATCAGTCAACTTAGTAGCTGATCCATATATATTGTATTGTCATACGTTTATTGAATTATTTGTAGGGTTTTCCAACAAGGATATGGCTTTTCTAATAGCAAGGAGAGAGCATGTTCCCAATACACATAATAATTATGCACACACTCACGCACACACAAACACACAGATTGAATATAAATGCATGTGGATGCAGAAGAGTACACGTTAAAGTCAGCAAGCGCTGTTTTCGAATACCTTGGGCAAACTGCTAGTGATAAACAGAATGAGAAGAAGAAAAAGCTGTGCGGAATGAGGCCCCATACAAACACTTCAGTGAATGCAATCTTAATACATACATACATGCATTGGTATACCTAGGTGCTACAGGCGTGATATATAATGCATGCTTCTGGAAAGACTGAGTATCAACACCTTGGCCATCTGCTCAATTCTAAAGAATACTATCACAGATCAGCCATGCATTTGTTTGAGTAGTATGCAACACCTTTCGGTTGGGGCACTTAGCCGTTTAATTCCTTGCTGTGTCGGTAGAAGTTGCCGAAAGTCGTTCGCCAACATATCGATATTACGCCACGACCGCCTCGATGACCGGCGGATGCACACTGGATACTCACTCCATGAGACTCCCTCCAAAACAACTTTCGCTGTCGTTTTTTGCACGACGTGCCTCGACCAATGTTTTGGCCAACCAAGGTTACATGCACTAAGACTCACTTTTTGTTGCATCATCAGGTGGTAGCTAAGGTCTTGCATACGGAATCTCGTTCTCAACGTTTCTGTTGAAAGCGGGAATGTTTGTTTGGCTTATGTGCTTTAAATAGCTGCTTTAAGAAGGCTCGCGCGTAGAAGAAGCCACTGAAATGTTGCCCTTTTTCTTTCAGAATCGTATTCCCTTGGTCACACTTATTCAAATTCTGATGTAAAAACCATAGCCCACGGACTTCGCTTTTGCAGCATCGAGGGCGGAAAGATGTGTGACTTTACATGCGACCAAATGGGAAATGGTCATTTTGCATTAAGCTTCTCACTGAAAAGTTGGCACTTTTTGGCTTTAGAAGGCAGAATGATCCTGACAAGATAACATAGTACCAAGGACCTTCCTGACGAGATATTCACCATTTTCCCATTTCTGCCATCTGCTGTACATACAAAAGTCACTCAGAGAGCCCCTGCTAGGAAGGGCCATGACTTTGCCATTTCTGACGCAAATTCCATAAATTAAAAGCTGTTGACCTACAGAAGGACAGCCCTCTCCAGCAGGCTACTGGGTTTATCAAATTTAGGAGATTTGTGTGGTTGCTATGCGTTGCTACACGTGAGCCTCCTTAAGGTGCAGAGTAGATCACAGAAATCTTTTTATCAACAAGATATTAGCTATAGCGTCCTGATTGGAGAGGGCAAAGGTGTTCGGTGAGCAATGTGTCTCACATCTCCTTCCCCTCTAGATCGCCCCCAGTCTTTGATCGTCCTATGCCTTTATAAGCACTGTACCATCCTTTCCCCATCAGGGCTGCTGCACAAGCCCATGCTGTCGATTTGTGACTTTGTGAACTCTCAAGTTTTCTCCATATTTTGATTTTATTTTACTTCAATAATGACACGCTGAAGAGAACAAAGGTGCAAAACACCTGGCTCTGTTTCGAACTTAGTGGTGCCTAACACTAGTGGACATTTTTCTATCATCCCTAAGTGAGCTCTTCTCAACCAGAAAACAGTATGCCTAAGTATTTTCATCTACTAAGAGGAAAATAGGAGGATCCAATGGAGTTTCCAGTTTTGTTGTCGGCGCCTCATTTTGGTTGAGCCTCTTGGTGTGGAGAAGGATGCACTAAGTATCACTGCAGCAGAACACCTATGTCGCTAATACAAAGATTCGGCGGCTGGCAATCTTCTGCTCAACCAGGACAAAATTAAATGTATTCTAGACGTCCTTGAGCACATTGCTATAGGTTGTCCTCTATTGACGATAATTGTGCCTATTTATTATGAGAAGAACATGTTCTTGAGATATGCGGCTTGTGCACAAGGCTGCAGTGTTCTGCGTAGCCATGCAATATTCTCCTTCATTCACACGGTATGTTATAGTGAAGTTCACACATGGCATAAGTTTGACAAAATGCTTCTAGAGGCTTCCTAGACTTGATATCTCATACAGAGCGCTATGCCCCACATGCAGCTAATGGGAAATCTTTTTCATGTGTTCATTCTTGACTAGGGCATGTTTGTATTCCACAAAATTATCCAAAGGCAGTCTTTAAGAGTTGACTCAGTGATCAAACGTTTCGCGAGAGTTCCCACTCTCTTCATCCGTCATAAAGAAAGAGAAAGGAAAGAGAGCGTAAAACATGCTTACTACATTTACCTCTTTTTGTTTTTTTTCCTTTTCACTGATGAAGCCAGAGGCAATGCGGGCAAAATGATTGGTTACTGGAGTCAATTTGTAAAATTAAAAGAAAAGAGGGGGACTGCAAGAAGGAAATAAGCTGACTGAAGAAAATCTGGTGAAGCTCAAACTCAGCGCTGAGACCAGGACTAGCTTGAACCTGTGACACCGATCTGCCTCGCAGATGAGATTCGCCTTGCTATCTGGTACATAATCGGGTCATCCTTTATGATTGTATAGCAGAACACTAGGTGACTCCCAGCTGCACGGCAATTTGGTGTCACAGGCTCAGTCTAGGGCTAGATCGAGCTTCATCAAATTTTCTTCAATTTTTTCGTGGGAGACTGGTGAATTTAGACAACTGCATAAACGAAAATAGTCCTCTGCTTAAATCTCCTTGCCGCCGTCTCTAGGTCATGTGTGAATCTCTGATTTCGTTGCAGTAATTGTAAGCTGATCTTTTGTGTGAAGTTTCGATCTACTAGGATCATCTAAATGATACACATCTTCTAAACAGGACATGAGAAAAAAAACTAGGGCATGTGAGCAGGCTTGAACCTGTGACATCATTGTCTACCACACTCTGAGCGCTTCAATCTGAACCACTCAGCCACTCGACCTACTGAAGAGGCCGAGTGGAAGAGTGGTTGAGATCACACCACTCTGACTTTGCAAGGTGATGATGTGACAGGTTCGAGCCCACTCCTGTGGCCTTTCTATCCGTTCACCTGCTCAGGTGTCAATCTTTCTTTAGCTGATTAATTGAATGCTTCTGCTTTTATCCATCATGTCTTGCTCTGTGGCTGTACCACAGAGATACCGATCGGCAGAAGCCTGAAGAAAAGGGGCTCATGACCTTCATCACACAGGAGGTCATGAGTGATCAGGAAACAGACTGCGGAGGCCAAGGGGGCCTTGTGATGACGCTTAAGCTGACATACAGAAATTCTGATAACAGGGACCTGGAACCCAGTTCAAAGGAGGAAGGGGGAAACCAGCGGGAAAAGCTCTGACTTCGTAGCAATCCCTCCTCATTGAACAAACCGGAACATGTTCTTCTATACACTTGTTGGGCCCTGAAGGAGGTGCGACAGTGCATGAGGAGTCACTGTGAGTTTATCCAGTGATGAAGAGGAGGTACAAACCGTAAATTCCGAAGTTAGTATTGTGGTCACATCCGTCGATACGTAAAAACAACACACCTTTTACTAGGCCTGTTTGTAGCCAGGATATGCTGCTTGTTTTGCAGGGGAGGCAAAGTAAACCTAAGTTTTTTTTGTTGCTCAAAAATTCGCCCTTACATCCCTCCTTTCTGCTGTTCCCGTCCTGAGGATCTTCTTCACATTCAGTCCAGATTTTTGGCACTGCATGGTGAGCACCCTTAACTTACTTGTGTAATCATCATGGTGATTGGCATATGACCAGGTTATCCTTGTCTGAAAAGAGTTGAAAACTAAACTGCTTATTGTGATTACTCATATTTATATAAGACTTGAAACTTTCTTTTTTCAATGCAAAATTGTGCAAGAGAGCGTATTACCAGAGGATAGCTGGAACGTTTCAACACGATTGTCTTGGAAAAGGCAAAGTCTCCAAAGGCTATAAAATTTTATACCACTGAGCGTGGGCCTAAATTAATTGTAGTCGGACGAAGATATGTAACAGGAAAAAAAGACGAAAAGTTTAGTTTCAAAGAAAACTGCCAGGAAAACATCCTCTCATGGAAACGATTGCAATATTGCTGAGCATGAACTGTACTGATCACCACGCAAAGTTCATTCAGCCTGCTTGTTCTTTTGAAGGTGGCGGTACAATGCCATGATACCAGAGACAGCAGCACCTGTCAGCGTGCCTGGGGCACTAGCCACCATTATAGTTGCAGCGTCTGTTCCAAAAAGACTTTCTAGAACGCACATCGCTATATCCTTAAAAACCTTCCTGTCTGGTTTTGGGGCCCATGGAGTTTCCTTCCGAATTCCGGAGTTCGCATAGACCAGAAGCGTCTTCAGTTGTTGATCTGTGCGTTTCGCAATACCGTTCCACAGCTCGTCGAGCCATTTATGCTTGCCGTCGATTTTTGACCTACCGATTGGTTTGCCGTTGCCGTCGAAATTCACCATGCCAGCTGTATAGACGGGAACATAGAGGTGGTCCGCTTCTTCCTCATGAGTATGCTCTTTATACTCCCGTTTCCAATCTTCCAGGAGTTGCTTCACACTGGCTGGGCGTGTGTCGTGTGATCCAGATGGTCCTGCGCTACATTCCGAATAGTCAAGAACCAGGTTTCCTTTTGTCAACACTATGACGCACTTCATACTCATGATCATACTGCACTTCTCTCGGAAAGCAGCTTCTAACCACTTCAGAGTGCTGAATGTCTCCAAAGGCACGTATCGACTGGAGTTGTTCGTCATCTGGAAACAGCAAAGAATGAGATCGATCGATTCAGGATCGAGTGAACTCAGTTGATGCTGAATAGCCCGGTCAACTTTCCTCCTGCCAGTTCGGCCGGGAGAGTCAATGACCTGAAGATAGCATTTATCTCCCCGCTGTTCACTAAGGGAAAATTCCAGGCGCTTTCGCTTCAAACAGTCCGTCAACGGCGCTGCGCTAGTTGCAGTTGGACAACAAGGCCTCATAGTCAAGGTGTTGACCAGAGACGACTTCCCTACTCCGCCGGTGCCCACTACCAGAAGAGTTGCCGTTTTCCCTCGAGGGCTTCGAGCAATATCAGCTTTGACCCCAACACTGGACGCAATCTTGTAAAGCTCAGAACCGTCCTCCACAGCAGATTGCGACTCGGAAGCCATCGACGTGAATTGCTTTTTTGCAATGCATCTACCATGATGATCTACACGTAGCGCAGCCGTGCGCATGGCCGCAAAGGAAGCTTTGCTGAACTGGGACGACACGTACGTACAACTATTGCAAAGCGGCGCATGGCGCATGGCAGTAATCGGGTCAACGTGCCACACGTACATGTAGATCTACATGTACATGTACCTACATACCCACACAACTGCAGACAGTCCCGGCTGTTTCGGCGTTACCACAGTATGCTGGGCCTAATCAAGTCAGTGCAGTGCTGAAAAACTGAGAAAGCTCTCACGCAGGAAACTCGACACGTGTGGTTTCAAACCTGGTTCGAATCACTACCAACCCATCAACAGGTGCAAGCCCTGCGATGGCCTCATCCATATGTAATAGGGCCGCTTTTCTGACGGTGAGGATCTACATTTAACATGGCAAGTTGTGGAAGTGGTCGTTCGAGCACGTGCGCTGAGAATTGTGTTCTTGGCGTTCAATTCAGTTTCCAGGCGAGGGTGCTGGGGACATTACGCTCTGCTTGTGACCCTGTCCGATCCAGATCGAATAGATGCTCTCCGCAGGCTCAGAGGAAGAATGGACATGCCGGGCTTTTTCATCGATAGTTTTTAACGTCAGGCCTGGCCGTTACCCTGCGATTCTGTGGAGCGACAATTCGACACCGTGACGCCACGCGTTTGAGATAACTGATCCATCGCAAATGCCATCAAGTGCCACATTCACCGCCCCGGCCTGGAAGCAGCAAACGCCCGCCCCTTCTCAGCCGCCCGTCAAGCGTCAGTCCCCTCGAGTGACGGCACTGTCTCGGAATGCATTAATGGGCGTCGGCGCTTCAGGCTTGCCCAGCACATACTTGCCCACTAAAAATTTGGACCACGAATTTTGTGACACTGCCATGCCACACACGTACACTACCCCTTCTGGCTCCCATGCATAACGGTGGGGATGTCAGTTGACCACTTCACCACTGCGTTTAGCATGTATGTTCCCATCGCTTACCGCCTTCACGGCAGACAGTTTTTTTCCTTGACGAAAACAAACTCTTTCCAGCAGTTTGCGGTAGGCAAGACTTCAATCCAGTCCTAAGATACTCTTTCAATCTTCCTCTGGCTTTGTTGGCAAGAGCCCTGTGACTGCAATAAGTGCGACGATCTTCTACCAACTTCGCCCGAAATGCACATGTGTGTGTATGGTTCACAGCCATTCTGAAGGCGCCCAAAATCGATTGCAACGAGAAAGACGCTCTACATGCTTAGCTGCTGTGGCGCCCAAGTGCCTAGGTAGCTGCTCCTTCCACGCGGGCCTGCACCTTCCTTGAATCAGGTCAGCGTACCACCCGCGTTCGCCTTCTTTCTCAAATGTCGGTAGGCTGCCAAGCCTCCGCTTACTACTTGTGTTCGCCGAGCAGCTGCGAAGCTCGATCGTTCTGCAGTAGTAATGAACAAGCGGGATCGTCCCCAGTCGAGAAAACGTGCTTGATCGAAGAAGATTTAATGAAGCTCAAACTCCGTGCCGAGAACGGGACTCGAACCTGCGGCACCAAATCGTTTCAAATCGTGTGGACGAGATAGCCTTATTTTGAAACTGCGCCGTTGCCCATCCTTTCGTTCAGTATGACGTGATGGTGAATCGGATAGTCAGGTGATTCTCGTCTGCCATGCCAGGCGAATGGTGCCGCAGGTTCGAGTCCTGGTCTCGGCACGGAGTTTCAGCTTCATTAAATTTTCTTGGATCAATATTTCCTCCGTGCACGGTCACATCTCTTCTCTCCAAAACGTGCTTATACCAATACTGCTTATACCCGCACGATCGAGCGGCCGGGGTTCGTTCATGTAGATCTACGCGTGGAATATCGAAGTATGCGCGTGCAGGCATGCCGTGCTCGCCTGATGACGTCACGGCGATCGAGATCGGCCGACCGCGGCTGGCTGGAGATTAATGCACCTGCCAGTTGGACCACGACGCCGAGCGCGGGACCGGCCCTGGCTGGAGACGTTCAAGGCGGTCCTTCGGACGCTGAAATTCTGACGCGCACTAGATTTTGTACGTGTCCTGCACGAAAGGCAAGGCAGTTGGCCGGAGAGGTGACTTCTCCAAGTCCAAGTCTAGATCTTGTCATCGGCCAGCACTCACGGTCAGGCTTTGTCAACGCCGGTTGAGGTCTCTCCCTGCTCCCTACTTCATCTCGTTCAGTCATTCCAGAAAAAAAGGAGTTGATGTGATGGCATTGTTATGTCTCCCACTCAATACACCAAAGCACGTGGGAAATAATTTTGAGTAAACGAACAGAATAGAGAAAGAAACCTTTTGCGCGCAGAGCAGCGGCAGACAACCAAGACTAGAAAGACGAACAAAAGACAGACAGATAAAAACGGCTCCGCGCGCTACACATGAACCCGGGACATAACACTCCTTCTCCTCTACTTTAAACTGGGCAAAAGAAAACCTCAAACCCCCAAAAGTCGAAGACAAAAGAAACTGAATGAAAATATATTGAGACCAAAACACTGTAGTTGTGACAGAAGAACAAATCGAATGTCACACTTCTTCAATGTAATGTCGACGAGGAACAACAGGGCGGCAGAGATAATCGACTAACAGGCACATTCTCCTTGTCAGAGGGTTTTGTTGAATCGTACGATGTTGCTTGAGCTGGCCCTGTTGATGATGATAAGGTGTCTTGGAGTGGAGGAGCAATCGATTCACAAGATGGTTCGGTGTTAGGCTAACCAGGTTCTGGAAGCAGCACTGTGTCCGTCTGTGTTAAACAAAGATGGTCGTTGTGTACATGCCAATGTTGTCAGCAGAATGTACAACAGAGGACCAAGATGTCGAAGAACTGTTCTCCGGATCCACTTTGGCGAGTTAAAACGATGGCAGCGTCTTCCGGAAGGAAATCCCCAACCCCTAGTGTCTCTGGGCATGTTTTACGTACACACTGTTGATGTGAAAAGTTAGGCTTCAGTCCCGAGAGCCGCGTGATGGACAACTTCGTGAAGATTCACACTTGCTGGTGAAGCTCGAGTTGTTGAATGCGGAGTGTTGCGGTACGAGAAAAGAGACCGATACACCTCCATCTGCACCGAAACACCTTGACGTCGTCTGCTTTAGCTCCTGTACCATCCTTTCTGCTTGTCCATTAGATGCTCAGTGCTATGGTGATGTTTTCTTATAGTTGATGCTATTCTCCACACAGAGCTGTTCAAAAAGATGCGATGTAAACTGTGGTTTGTTGTCAGACACTGTGAGAAGCCACCAGAACTGCTCATAGCACACCTTGTTTTTGCCTGTCTCTTCTAGATTTCTCTCACGGTACTTCTAGATAATTATTTTGTTGTGCCACGTCGATCCTAGTTCTCGAACACTCCATGCTGACGTGTACATCGACCCTACTATTTTCTAGAACGGGAAGACACCTCTATAAAAAAGATAAGACTGATTGTAGAAGAGAGTAATTCAGTAGTCCAGCTCAGTTTTTTTGTGAGAAAATTGTATCGAGGTCGCCGGAATAAACTCTTTGGAAGAGAATTCCGGGGCGAGTGTGTGTTGGGAACACGGTTCAGGTATTGGACTCGTCACATTTGGTGTCAGTTTTTTCGTTCGATAAGGTTATCGACAGGACCCATGTCGACCCACTCTGGTCGTCCCTACTTGCAGAATATGGAATCCTCGGTGGCAAATGCTACCGCGGAAAGGTTGGAAGATACAACGCTCGAGGCCAATCTTTCAGGACCTACTACGACGGAGATGGACGCCAGCCGTCGCCTGTGAATGACACCCGGACGTCGCCGGCAACACAGCCTACACTTCAAGATTTGACGACGCTCGTTTCAGCCCTCGCTGTGCAGCAGCAACAACAACAGCAGGAGTTTCAGCAGCAACAAGAGGACGAGTTACGCCAACGAGAGGACCAGTTACGCCAACAGGCACTCCAAAAACAGCAGTTTCAGCAGCAAAGAGAGGAGTTTCAGCAGCAACGAGAGGACCAATTACGCCAACAGGCACTCCAACAACAGCAATTTCAGCAGCAACGAAAGGAACAATTACGACAACAGGAACAATACCGAGAAGACCAATTACGTCAACAAGAACTCCTGGAGCGGCTGGCCACGCGGCGTCAAGAACAGCCAGCCACCATGCGCCCAAAACTCAATCGACTGATCGAGAAGGATGACATCGAGGCCTACCTCGTTACATTCCAGCGTCTGATGGCCAGTTCCCGCGTGCCAAAGGAAGATTGGACGCTTCACCTGGCACCACAACTTTCTGGAAAAGCC
>JAOWAR010149988.1:0-18565 GCA_028571005.1 Clathrina lutea
CCGCGAAATCATGTGTGCACCTCTCAGTGCGACGCGCGCCGCGCACATAGGGTTGCATGCAATGTTTGTTGACGTCAAAGGTCAACTGTTGACCCCCTGGGGCGGCAAGGTACAGCACCGAATATCTAGCTGCAGAGGCATGCTATCAACTTTTAACCATTTTCAAAGTGTTTTTCACCCTTGAAAACCCTCATTTTGAGTCCAAACGTGGTTGGCTTATGACAAGTGGTCCTGGAAATAAAATTCAATGCGATTATTCTAAGTGGGCGTCATGTGCAGCGCGCGCGAGCTCAGGTGCATCGCGCGCGAGATTTCCATGCACGAATGCGCAATTTTGAGAGCGCATGACCAGGATCCGGCCAACATGGAAGCCTGAAAAGTTCACTGGATCAACTCGATATGAGGAGCGAAGCTCAAGAACAGACTGATAAATGTGTTGTGCCCGTTGCCAGCCACACACGCCCTTATATTTGAAATACCAAGGATGTCCAGATGGACCAACAAGGCTAGAAGACAGGGAATTAGGTGAAGAGAACATCTGGAATGGGCAAAAAGTGGAAGAAAAAGCTGGGGTGACAGGGTGCCAGAATTAATTTACGGCCTTCGATATGAAGGACTGAAGGGAAAAAACCTCCTGTTCTGGTGAGCATGATGTGGGGGAAAAAAACCTGAAAAAATATGACCCAGCGTGTATCAAGTAGAGCAGTATCACAAGAAAAAGACAAGATCAGATCTGTAACAAAGGGTAAGGGTGGGTGGATGAATCAAACCCATGTGCAGCTAACAGGACGTGACTGCAGAGCATCCACGTCAGCCGCGAATATATGTGCTTATGCGCATCCACCATGTTATGCGCAACAGTGCATGAGTAGATGCAGCCGGCGAGAACTGGCTTTTCGCCTCTCTCGCTTCGCTCGGCCGGCGAGAAGCTATATTTCTCGCCTCAGCACACACGACAGGAAATGGAGTGTTGTGCCCGGTGCCAGCCACACACGCGACGGGCAAAGCATAGAGAGAAAAGAAAAGAATACACAATATACTAACAATAGCAATGATCAAAGCCGAAGAGGCCGAGAAACACATAAGAGGTCCGAGAGAGATTCCTGTAGGTAGCCATCCTTCGCGGCTTCGCTCCTCCAGCCACCATGACGACGAAACGGTCGATCCGGGACTCCTGCATTTGCCGCTGCAGAAGCACCTCCAGAACGAAGACTGTGAAGACCATATGCTTTGTAGGGTCGAGACCAATCTCCCACAGACAATGGCTAACCTACTCTGTGGCTCTAGAGTATGTCATTGGCGCGTTGCACAGGAAAGCCGCACCTGACTTCCTGCGGCTAAGCTTCCAGAAGAGTGGCTGAGCGGTGTCATGCTCTCCCTCGCGAAGAAATCTTTCAACCAAAGAAACAGGGCATGTGAGAGCCTGAGTTTTGGCGATAAAAACCCAGTGTCCTTCTCGAAGTGTGTCATTATTCCTCTGATCAATGAATACAGCCATGTGTGTGCTGAGAAAGCGGAAGGTACTTGGGGAGACAACTCAGCTCGTCCCACTGCAGGAAAGATGCAAAGCCAAGCACAATAGTGGTGACGGTTTGCAAAACTGCCAAATCCGCGATGGGCTTGATGAAGTGCTCAGCAATCTTCCTGATATCCCTAGGTGTCAAAGGTGTCTTCTTCTTGACCGGGGCGGCGATCAAGTGCCGAGCGCCATTTATGATTTGCTGGAGCAGTGGTGAACTCATTGGATCTTCAAGGCCAGACTTCTGTGACCCCAT
This sequence comes from Clathrina lutea, assembly GCA_028571005.1. Taxonomy (NCBI): domain Eukaryota; kingdom Metazoa; phylum Porifera; class Calcarea; order Clathrinida; family Clathrinidae; genus Clathrina; species Clathrina lutea. Next base: position 1,776 of record JAOWAR010149988.1, read on the forward strand.
GTGATCGCTGCCAAGGCACAGTTGATAGGTGCGGCGGTGCGGGCGGATTGAAGAAAGAAGGTGATGTAAAGGCATATGTGAATGCTGCGGGCTGGAAACGGCGGTAGATCGTATGAGGCAGCCCACTGTTTCCAGCGCTGAAAGGCTCTCGAATAAGTCTTGGCAGTGCTTGGAGCTCGGTCACTCATGACGATTCGGGGTAGATGTTTTACGAGGTCCGCCAGGGAGTCATCCTCAATTTCGGAAAGCTCCTTCCAATCTCCGAAGGAAAATAAGCCTGGGAAGAATGCACACAGAAACAAGATGCAACTAATCAGTCGTGAACGCTACTTATCAGTCAAGAAGACATGAATGTAAAAGGTTAACACGGTTTCTCAGCGAAGTAGAGATGGGCGCAGGAAAAGTGCTAGCATGATCGGCCGAATGGTGACCCATGAAAAGAACACCGATTAAACTGCAGGCTTACCGGGAAAGTTTGTATCATTTGCCAGACAGAGAAAGACAAGAAGAAGACATAAAAGCAATACAGAGTGACAATTGCCATTAAAAGGCTCAAGACAGAGTGATGACCAGGTCTTAAAATGGAACCCCTTGGGGTATGCCTGCACGCAGCAATCTAACAAAGACCTTGGCTATCTGTCTACGGCGACATGACACAAGAAGCCCACTGGCCACTGCTATCTAGGCATATATCCAATCTGCCTCAGCATGCGACAGAGGGGTGCTGCACCCAGCGTCTGCTTTCGTATCACAATCGACCAAAGCAACTCTTAATACACTCGCCTTTACGAAAGGCTGACTCGAGCTTGGCCACCTGCCATCAGCTCTACAATACGCCAACCGGCCACTGCTCTCTAGGCGCTTATTCGCTCGGCCTTAGCATTGTGAGGGGCGTGGCGATTCATATCTGCCCAAATGCACACGAACATGGATAAAATAAACTCTCATTGCATTCGTCTCAACAAAAAAGTTGCCACAAGCGCAGCCACAAGCCATCTGCCCTACCATCTGGGCGCGGCACAAAGTGCTATCTGCCCCTTTGGAGAACTCATTTCCGCCACTCGGGGACCGGTGTATCGAGGAGAGATAGGTTCTGGTGCTTCCAACAACAAACATACATGAAGGACCAAAATATCACAGTTCGGCTAAGCAGAGGAAAAAAGGTTCCATGGGCAAGTGCCATCTAGGAACAACCCTTCCTGGCGAGGGAGAAACCGAACATCGACGACAAACCGGCTAAACTTCCGTTCAGATTCAAGTAAAAGAGGCCACCATGATGCTGTCGGCTTTGTCGCGTAGCAGCTTGCGAACACACCTGCTGATCAAGTGAACTGGGGGACATAGCCAATTCAGACCCACTGACTGAGACGGAGAATGCGTCTACCGTAAAATAGCATGGATTCCAAAACCTTGAGGAGAAACGGGCGAGCTGGGTGGTGGCGCTGCTGGCGAAGAGGTCTATCGAGTGTGGCCAACAGAGACGATCTATGTCTAGAAAAGCTTCTGGACTGAGTTGCCAGTCATCCTCAGCGCAAAGCTTAGAAAAACATCTTCCCTAGTATTCTCATTCCTAGGTATCCATTCTGCCTTCAGCCAAATCCGATGTGCATAAGAAATCTGGAAGAGGTGCACTGCTTCGTCCTGTAAATGTGGGAGCCTACTGCCATGATAGAGTATAATCGCTGCTCCCTGATTTCCGTACAGTGAACCGGAATGCCTTGACCAATGACAGAAACTAGAGATTCAATCACAAATCTGGCAACGCGGAGCTCATGCCAAATGCTACTCATGCTGCGGGAGGACTGTGGCCAGCCACCGTGGGCGACACACAGACCATCCTTGGTAACTGTACGGCCTCCCCCAGCAAATTCACTCGCATCTGCCCACAAAAGCATTGAGCAAGTGCAATCCAGTGGACGCACTATGGTGAAACTAACTGAAACAGTCTCGCCAGAAAGAAATTTCTCGCTTTGCCTCATCATGGGCACCAAGTGACAACACACAATCCAGATGGTCAACAGATTTGATAGCCGTGTATAGACCCCTTGTGCGCAGCCGCGAGACATGTCCCAGAGCAGGGCCCACAGAGATGATCGAGCCAGTGACGCGGGCAAGAAGTCGTGCTAAGATTGCATCGGGTGCAGTACCACACAGAGTGCTCAAGATGGTGAAGAGCTTGTCAGTATGCTTTTGGGTGACGTGCGCCTGACCTGACACTAAGTCCCATACGAAACCCAGAAAGGGACCACATTGCATTGGTGCAAAGTTGCTTTTCTCATTTGTCACGAAACCTGCACTGATAATTTCGCGGTGAACTGCAACCGAAAGCAATTCACAGCGTCCGAGGGACGTCGACACCGCTGCGCATGCGCCGTCGACGAGAAACATCAGAGATTTCCATCCACGCCTAAGGAAAACTCTACATATTTTCGTGAAAACATATGGCGCTGTGCACAGGCCAAAAGGCAGCCATGTGAACATAAAAAAAACACCTGCTGACCAGATGAGTTGGGCAAAGAAAAATCAAGGTACTTCTGGAATGCGGGGTCAATCTCAACATGGTGATACGCACTGTGCAAGTCAAAAGTGAAAAAAAATCTCCTTGCTCGAATAGCAGAGCTGTTGTTCTGAAGTCATCATAACGAAACTTCCTCTTGACCAGGCACTTGCTAAGTTCACGCAGGTCTAGAATCAGACGGAGCTTTGAAGGATCCACTACTTTGCTACTTTCTCTACTTGCCTAATGGTTCTAGAAGCCAATAAGTCATTGATGGCCGAGGAAACAAAATGTTTATGCTTTACTGCGCTTAAATGATTTTTAGCGAAGAAGAGAGATGGAAGGTGTGAGAAAGGCAGATGATAACAGCGGTAAATTACATTTAGAACGAATGAAGATACACCAATACAACACCAAAAATAAATATGATTCTTTAACCGACCAGCAAGACGCAAACTACTCTGAAAACTAGCACCACCCGATACGGAGCTCGCCATAGAGACGGCTTCAAACTCATGACCACGAGTACAAACATTAAACAAACACTCATTTTCCATGCTCTCCGTGGATGGGCCCTGCAGGACGGGCTCAGCGACTCGCAGAGGAGGGAAATTTCCTGCCGCTTGACCGGGCTTCACCAGCGTGGAGACGCTCTCGGCAATCCCTTGCCAAGTGGGCAGACCTTCAGCAGCAATAACAGAAGCTGTTCGCGGCGATTGAGCCATGAAAAACCAGCGCTACGACCTTGTGATGTATTCTTGCCGGCGCTTATCCTCCTTCGGACGTGGCGAAGTTTCTCAACGAGACGATCGACTCCTGGCTGCCTTGCGAGCCTCAGACCTAGCCTGAGAGAGCCGCTCCTTCTTCTCGTCCCCTTCCACGTCTCCTCATCGACGTGACAGTCCAGCATCTCCCACCGCACTTGTCTACAATCTTGATGGGTTGCTGTTTCTCAACAAGCAACCTCCTACCTTCGTCGATGTATGCCTTCGCTTCGTCGATCTTTTTCTCGTCCAAGCAGGCCTTGGTATCGTCGAGATAGTCCAACAGAGTCGGCCTGCCTCTTGCAGCTCTTCTTTTGGAATTTTAACGCCAACTCCTGATGTAAGGTGCGTTTTCGGTGCAGCCTCCTGATCTCCTCCCTTGCCTCCTTCAGTTCCGAAGTTGCGTTCTGCGTCGAGCGACTCTGAGAATCCACCATCTCTGTGAGGCGCAAAGCCTATTCCGGGGGAGCCTCAGCTGAATGAGAGGAATCACGACAAGCTGAGCGGTTTCTCGAGTTGGAGGCAGCATGGCTTGAACGCTGCTGTGTGATTCTTGGCTGACGGGACATGGTTACGACCTAGATGACCTTGATATTTGTGACTGCTCGATATGACAGCTCAAGACAGCTCGACTTGCGGAATCAAACGCACATGCAGCTGACAGGGCGCGACAGGTGCGTGTGGTCGACTTCTTTGAACCGTTTGTTTAAAGGTAGTTGGCTTAGCTAGATTGGCCATTGATATTTCTCGCCTCAGCAGGCACGACAGGAAATGGAGTGTTGTGCCCGGTGCCAGCCACACACGCAGACAGGATGCCAAGACAGGAATGAGGTTAGCCCGCTGTATTCTGAAGGTGAACATGAAGGGGTTGCCGTCAGCTGAGAGGAGCCCGCAGATTTCACAACGAGCCTTAGGAAAGTCAAGGAAAGGGTAGGATGAGGCTATCTAGGGTTCACATTCTAAAAGCTGAAAATTCCTAGGTCACCACCCTTTGGTCAAAGCTTGAAGGCTCCAGCCTCTGTACCGGGCATGTTCGACCCAGGTCGAGATGAAAGCCAGCTCATAGTGGGGTCAGCACAATTTGCGTGCAGGGGCGCAGAGCTCGATAGTGTCGTGTTACCTGTGCAGCTATGAATTAGGGGACCGTTACCTCAGCTAGGAAGGTCTATCCATCCACGTACTTAAGTTGCTAATATCTCTTAAGAAAGTGTGCCTTTTCAGCAAGTCATATCTATTCTATTTTTCAGATATAAATGAGTGCTCCAGTCTCCCTTGCGAACATTTTGGCACGTGCCAAGATGGTGTCAACAGCTACACTTGTCTGTGTTTCCTTGGTTACAAAGGTGTCAACTGTGAAACAGGTACACAAAGGCATGCGCTTCCACCCTGAATTTCTTCAAAGATGAAGTTTGAAATGCTTCAATATATCCATTGCTTTCATCTAACGTGTTCTTCCAAGCATGTTTCCGCATTGGTTTTAATCCCTCCTCCAAATGCGAGTGGAAGAATTTTGAATGTGACCCATTCTCACTTTCTTCATGACCGGTGTGAACATGCAAGATTTTATCAAAGACATAGATTGTTCAAGCTTTCAACACCGCCCAAATAATCACTGTGCTGGCGAGGCACACGTTTAGAGCCTGTCCTACAATGCTTGATTAAAAGGCTAAATTTTGGTTACTGTTAGTAGTGTACGGGAACAACTATTGACTTTAGCCTTTGGCGACTGCATCATCAAGCTTAGTTCCAATTTGGTGAGTGGATTTTGCTGGCCGCTTCAACTCTGGCGACTGGCATCAAAATGTTTCTCCAGCAATGTGTCGTGTGGTTTTATTTAATTAATTAACTTCTGTCTTTCTCGATTACTTTTCTGATCTACCAGGGTGATGTGAGAAGAACATTACTTGATCAAGACAGAGTGTGAGGAAACCTACTATGTTGCCCTAGCATCTAAATTACCTTTTGTCTTCTTGCTGTCTCATTTTGTTTCGTGCAGAGTGGTTCAATGAAACTACCTTTGAAAACTTGATGCAGTCCGTTCGATCGACTACCAACCAGACAAGTGGTAAGCATCTTCCTCAGAAAAGCAATACTGTAATTCATGGCATTTTCGGAATCGTCTGATTTTCAGAATTTTTCAATTTTTCCATTTTGGAAGCGATTATTTCTAGGAAACGCAGCTTCCAGCTGGTAGAGCGGCCATAGATCCACAGGCCAGATGGGGCAGGTATGTCCCCTGCCACAACAGCACCCTAGAAAGGCATACACAGCACCCTTGGATGGGTGTACCAAGCGGTCGTGCTGTATACCTGTATGTATCCAGTTTAATCACATTCGCTCTTAGCTCAATCATGTGTAGGAGGTTCAGTAAAGTAAGACATTTTCAGAAGATATAAATTTTAGAAACTTTGTTTCATTTCCGAAATTTCGAAAGATTTCTTGACTTACAGTACCTGCTATTGCAGTGCATAGTGGTCACCCTACTGGATAGTTCTCTCTTTGTTGGGCTTGGTGGTGCATCCAATGGTACATTATTTTCTTGTTTTCATGAAAGAGATGCATCTGCTTGCAAAGTGATAAAGCAGAGAAATACTTTAATTCAGTTTGCAATGATCAGGAGAAACGAAATTTTCCATTGCACCTGCCGATTGAGTGAGATTCACTGAGATATCAACACCAGAAAATAACTGGCTTTCAACAGTACAAGTAAATATCATTGTTTGGTGGAGGAAAGTTTTCAACCAGTTAGCAATGACCATGGATGCTGAAACGTGCTGCTATAAATCAATTAGGAACTGCCTTCAGAAAATACATTCAGCTTAGATACAAGCAAAATTGTCTATAGACTGATTGACTTGCAGCCACGAGAATTGCATGGACAAAAAGTGACCTGTCTGACAGGATAACAGAGTCTGATGCTTGGCCTTTTAGGACCTGTGTACATTCGCTGGGGACGCAGGACGTGCCCCTCATCCTCAGGTTTGGTCTACCCTGGACTGGCAGCTGGTGGTGCACAGAGTCACCAAGGCAGTGGCAGCAATCCTCTTTGCCTACCGAACATTCCAGAATATGGACGATACGCAGACAACTCTTGGGGTGGAATTCTTTACGGCGGTTCATACCAGATGCAAGGCGAAAACCAGCCGTACTCGTCTTCTTTCACAGGTCGCTCCGTGCCGTGTGCTGTGTGTGAAACAAGTGGAAAGAAGGCCACCTTCATGTTTCCAGGGACATATCTGTGTCCAGAAGGCTGGATTAGAGAGTACCATGGTTATCTGATGTCATCTCATTATGGTAACGACTTTTCATCGCAGTACTTGTGTTTTGATGACAATATTGAAGCTGTGTCTATTGGCTCTGGCACAGGTAGTTTTCACCTCTATCGAGTAGCTGTCAGTTGTGGAGGCGGATTGTCCTGTCCTCCATATGTCAGTGCTCGTGAAATTACTTGTGCTGTGTGTTCTAAGTAAGGCATCTGTCACCGTCAATATTTTTGTACAGCAACCTTAGCAACACAACATCCAATTTTGCGGAAGTTCTCGAGAGCTTACCGTTTAGTGAAAAGTAATGGTTGGCTGAAGAAAAACTAATGACGTTAAATGTTCAACTCTGTCTGCCATCATGTCATTCCGCAAGATGACGTGATGGTGTAGTGGATGTAAGGCAGCTTTCATCTCATGAGCCAAGCCCTTTTGTGCTGCAAGGTTGAGTCCTGGTCTTGGCACGGTGTGAAATATGTATTTTTTTCTTCGACAATTTTATTTCCTCTGTGCAATCACATCTTTTCCTTTAAATTGCAGATTCTTCTGTTTTCATTTTCTCTTTACTCAGTATCGAAGAAAGGAAATGCTTTATTTCCTTTTTGGTGCAGCCTTTTGACCTCTTTCACAGCATGCCAAATATGCCGGCTCATGTGAAAAGGGAGCTTACATTACTCTGCTCTTGTTTTCATAGTTGCCTATGATCTCTGTGTGAACTTCTGAAAAGTGCAGGGGAAACGCTGCCAGTGTTACCATGCTTGTGTTTGATGTTTCTGGAAAGCAGAGTCACTTTAAGATACCTATACAAAAACATTATCTTTACAAAAACATTACAATGTCCCTAAATATATCTTTTCTCATTTATGGTAAAAAATATGCCCTTTAACACGGAGGAAGACATTGGACAAGGTAAAGCACTGATCGCGATCAAGGAGTGAAAACCTAGACTGGCACTGAAGAAACGGCTGGAACAAGGGAAACTAGGTGAACAGACTTTACAACATAAAGTTGCTTCTGATATGATTCAAAAGCCAGTGGTTTAGCAACAGAAGAGGTTGGAAGAGGAACTTCAGGAAAAGGCTGATAGCCAAACTACGCACGAACCAGGTGGCCCTCACCAACCAGCTGGTTGACCAAGAAGCTGCTCAGTACGCTGATAAATGGGCTTGGAACGCAACACCTGCTACATCAGCTTGTTTGAACAACCCAACACTCCGTGTGCAAGCAAATCGAACTACACCCCGCCAAAAAAGGGCTGACAGTTAATCATTATATTGAGCTGGATTTATTCAAAAGATGGAGCTAGACAGCTCCACCTATAAAGGATGCGGAAACAGTGCTAGAGCAGACTCAAAACATCGAAGGACGGTGAGCTTTACGCTCTCACACAGGGATCCACCATAAGCTGAAATGAAGTCTATATCAGCTCACGCGAACGTGAGAGGAAGAGAGCAGAAGAGGAAAATCTGTCTCTGGTATCGAAAGGAGAAAAGAATCCGTTCGTTCATTCGCTCTCTCTCCCTCACATTCGTGGGAGCTGATAGAGATTCCATTTCAGAAGAAAACACCTTTGAGAATTGTAACTGTGACCAAAAGCTGAGGAAAATATTCGCAGTGGAACATCCTCAAAGTTAGACAACCTTAAAAAAGACACCAGAGTGGCCTGAAACTGTTGATCCAATGTCAGAAAGCCGCCATTGTACCGACCACTGGAAGTGGAATCAACTCCCATTCCCATAAACTCCCTCTCACGGCACCTCAAATGCGAAACGTTGAAGTTGTAATACGTTGAAGTTGTAATCCAATTAAAGCCATGAAACGCCTAATGAATTTGTAGGGTAAAATAATATTAATTCATATTCCACTTGGATCGAACCAAGGTTTGATGGTATCAGTTGCAACTGGCCACAGCATCAAAGATGTTGTTTTTTTTTGCCAGCGGAGAAAGACATGGCAGCGGAAAAGTGCGTGGTGCAAGGCCTGTGCATAACTTTCACAGCTTTGGAAAAAAATATACCACCAGCACTATATTATGGGAGAGCTCTACCCGCTAAAGGTGAATCCCTCCAGCAAAGGAGCTTTTGCCGCTAAAGGCAAATCCCACCGCTAAAGGTGAATCCCACCAGCAAAATCTTCAAAGAATCACATCGAACGCAAAATGTTTGGCTCCTACGTATACTTGCTCACTCGAAGGCCTGCGATGTTTCTGCGCATGCAATGCCTGTTCATGTAGTTGAATGAATGACATGAAGAGTATGTCGCTGATCGCTCTCCAACGGGCACGCCGCGTTGTCTGTAGTTACTTGTATAGGTGATTGCAGTAGCTTCAGTTCATGCACTACGTATAGCAGTAAAATGTCGTCCGCTTGTGTTAAAGGGCCACTCCACCCAAGGAAATAAGTTATGCTCTTTTGACGCAGTTTTCCGCCCTGAGTACGATGGTGAAAGTCCTTTTGTCATGCGACGTCGAGAAACCATTGAAAATGGGTAAGAACGAAAACGGCATTTTCCATCCCGTGACGTCACGAGTGATTACCTCCCGACCAGCTGACCGCTCGAATGTCCGGAAGTAAATGGGAGAGGGGTTGACTAGCTGTGAAGAAAGGCTTCTTTCTCGCTCGTCGTAGGCCACTTAGGCTGTCAGTGACCTATAATCAGCTCTCCTATGATGTATTTTTGCCCTTCGCCCACACTTTTCACACCCTCTGTCTAACCGCCGAACTCTCAGAACAAACCAAATTTAGTGACCACCCAAGCCGATGCTCAGCGATGCTCCTCTACTGTTTGCGGCTTGCCGAGCCGGCGTGGAAAGGCGTATTTGTCGCTCATCGTTAGTAGCAGAATTTAGTCTCAGAGGACGTCAATGGCCGATTAGCAGCTCTCCTAGCATGAATATTTGCCCACACTTCTCACACCCTCTGTCCAGCGGTCTACCCCAACGCACCTGTAGGTGATGAAAGAGAAATGTCTGAGCCCCCGCACTTCGCTATAGCATGAGAGCCTGAGCGTATAAAAGGAGCTCTTTTGGCCAAATGACACACACTAGAGAAGAAGACATCTATCAGCATCAGTTCCGTTAAGGAGTACGGCAAAGCGCATCTCTGACCTGATTATTTTGCCTATCGATGCGTAAACCAGTTGCACGTATTTCCTTCCGGTTACCATGGCCGCATATGTATGCTATGACCTGGTTTAGGAATTTTAAAAGAAAGACTTTATAGACAGAGCATTATTGTTATAAAATATTGGACCCTTACCTCAAACAGTCATTATCAGAAGGCTATGATGCGCCACACAATTGTTAAGTCTTATTGTTCATTTTTTTTCTTTTTTCTTGTCATTATTACTTGCAGCAAAACAACATGATCAACTTTAGAAAATGAAACAACATTGATGTTGCTTTATTTAATGGTGTAGCCGTGGCCTGACTAGTGTGACACAATCAGAAACAACACATACACACATACAGAAAGAAAAACAAAACTGAGGTCAAGGTGGGATCGAGCTGGGACTTCTGGTAACCTGTATTTCCTTCTCTTTTTCAGTTCGCTATTCGTCAGAGTATTTAACAGGCAACATGCATGTCAGCTGAAGTGACTCCCCTTCAAGAACAAATGCAGCTACCCAGTGTGCCTGACTATCTTGTGGCATTGGAAGAAAACGTCCAGCTTACAATGGAGTGTCACTTCCGGGAAGTGGGAATCCAGTGTGACCTCTTGCACATGAGCTCAGCTGTAAGCAATGTGTTAGAAGTGGGCCCCGCTGAGGATTTGAGGCAACAGTCTAGTATAGGCAGCTCTGTATCGTCGTTGAGTGACAGCGACTCTTTGTACGAGCCAAGCAGCCATGAGGTGAGCAGCTGGGATCTTCGTCAGATAAGGATTCCTTTGGCAGAGGCTTGGGCCCTAACGTAAGTTCCTCGTATTTGAACAAAACCTGGATGAGCTTTTCACACGTTGTCGGAACTGTGGGGAGGCTACCAATGACGTTTCGAGGAGCACGATTTGCAGCATGGTACGCTTGTGAGCTGAATGCGTTGCAGGTCATGTGGAGACGTAGCAGTCTCAGCCCATGCTCGACAAGCAACCTGTGGGCAACCTGCTTTCTGGGTGCCACCATCCTGCTCTCCGGGGGCCTTTTCTAGACATTCGCGTTGTTTGCGTCATTACTAAACCTTGTCTTCTTAGCAGAGACGGTGTTTTACGAAGTGCAGCGTAAGATCTTGTCGCCTGGAATGACTCTGTTGGAGCTGTTCGACGGCTTGCAAAAGCTTGTCTTTAAAGACAAGCTCTTGCGCCTATGTGTTGATGGAAGATATGACAGTCCAGGCTACAGTGTCTTCTATGGCACTTACACTCTTATGGACATGGACAATGGCTTATAGTTGCATGGCTTTTCACTTTTGCAGGTCAGTGAGACGGGTTGAAACCGTGGTACCGTGGAGAAAGTGGGCTTGCGACGCCTTCTCCAGGAACTGAGGGACGAAGGGCTTAGGGCTTCTCTACTATAGCCACCGATTGCAGCCCACAGGGTCAAGACCATGATGCACACTTATTTTCTAGCAGTTCATAACCAATTTGATGTTTGGCTTTTCACCAAGCGTGTCACAAAAAAGCTGCACAAAGTCAGCAAAAAGAGGAAGATGGTAAATCTTCGGCGCTGGATTGCCGCTACCGAGACGCACCTTTGGTGGTCGGCATCCACCTGCAACAAGAGCCAAACCCTTCTTTGATAGACGTTGACATCTGTGGTGCATCACATAACCAACAAGTACTCATAGGCTGGAAATAAACTTTTTCACCAGTATGATCACGGCAACTTGCCAGACACTCATAATGTTTCTTGGTTACAGACTGGCAGTGCAGAGACTAAAGCACTTGGTGTCATTTTTAACAAGCAGCTTTAGGATGACATTGGTAGGCTGTCTGAATTTTGCCATACTGGTGAATTGGAGGTATACCATTCATCCAAGCTTCGTTGGGTGCCAAAACGTGTTCCCTTTCCTTTCTTGGGAATGATGGCCAGAATTAAAATTGCAGAAATCCACAATTATTACAACATCGGGAGGAAGCAAGCGAAGTCTGCCGAAGGCCGTTGATGATGGCGAATTGTCTTTCCCAAGGCGAAGCGGCGTTGGGTGGACAAAAGAAAATTTTGGGCGCCACAAACGCGTCCTTGCTTGATGTAATTGTAGCGGTGTGTGACAGGAAGTGCAAGCGGGAAAACTGCCAGAATGTTTGGACTTATTTTCTGGTGTCCTTCCAACTGTCAGGATAAACATTGCCACGGAGGAAAAGCCCCTGACAGAGGAGCTCATACAAGCGCTCTAGACACGCGTGCAAGCACAGTAGGGATGAACATTTCTCTTTTCCACTGCACCTTCACACTGTATATGTAGCATCACAGATAACTGCCATAAATGTACAACATAAGCTTATGAGCAATGTTTCCTCTTGCTTTGCAGCATTGAAAAAGCCGAAAAGCTCACAAGTGCAGGATGTCAATATCAAGTCCAGCTCCCAAAAAAAGGTGGAATATGCCTTCTAGAAGGAGCAAAGAACTTCTGTAATATATAAGTTCTTTGTTTTTGTTTTCTGATACTTCCTTGGCAACAGTACATGCAGATCTTTCACACTTACCAGAATTACATTTGAAGTAAACTTTTACATTACTGAACAGAAAATAACAAAAACCCTTTGAAACACTTTACAGAAGACACACAGTGACTGTCATGTGCAAACAAGGATGGACATGGACTGCCAGAGCTATTCAACTTGGAAACAATCTTATCTTGTGACATCTAAATTTGAGCCTGGAAGTGGAAAAAAACAAAAAAGATCAACCAGGCCACAGAGGCCCTTCGTCCTCTATGACAGCTTGGTCAAAACCCTTAAAGTCGCTTGCATCCCTCTTGGGGAAAGTAGCTCTTTTTACCTGAACAGCACAGGTAGGAAGATAGTTGTGGACCCACAAGGTGTACAAGCTGTAAGCCGCCAAGCGAAGGGACCTGCAGATCATAAAGACAGAGAGAGAGACCCGACCATAAGATTACCCCACAGGAGAAGAAAAGGGGAGCCATGCATCCATAAAGCTTACCGGTTCCAATCCTCGTCTGTATTTTTTTGCCACGGAACTCTCGACAGTTCCTCACAAAAAGAACGAGAATGTGCCGCTTCAGGCATTCGTCGGGGAACTCAGGATGTTCAGTGATGCACTGCATGCCGACTGGAAGCAATGCACGAGCGGGAGCACTCTACCTAGAACAAAAGCTGTCTACTGCTCTCGTGAGCCTTCCAAACCGATCGCAGCCGCACCAAGAGAAAGCTGCCAGGCGACTTGCATCTTTTTCGGCCGGAGAACATGATCGGATGGTAACGCCATCGTCCCGCGAAGCTGAACCACGTGGCTGATGAGTCGATGCAGTCGGTTGCAGCTTTGCCCACAGTGGAAAACGGCCGAACTTCCCTTCCTCTGTGGCTTATGCGTCTCTCCTTATGAATAGACTTCAGAGTGAAGTGTCCGAAGTGTTCTGCAGACTCGCAATCGTCGGACTCCATCTCGACACGCAACTGCGGCCCAATAACTCATCGACCGCCAATTGCAAGCTAAATATTCGCAGTTCATGACAAAGCAGTGTCGGCTTGGGTGCTCGGTAGATTCGTTCGTTAGCGGTAAGCGGGCAGGCCGCTAGATAGGGGCGTGAGAAGTGTGGCCAAAGATTCATGGTAGGATAGCTGATAATTAATCGGCCCGAGGACCTCTGCGACTAAATTCTGCTTCTAACGATAAGCGACGAAGACGTTTTGCACGCCTGCTCGGCAAGCCGCCAACAGTTAGAGGAGCATCACTGAGCATCGGATTGGGCGGTCGCTAACGTTGGCTTGCTCTAAGGGTGCGACGGTTAGACAGAGTGCGTGAGAAATGTGGGCGAAGATACTTCATAGGAGAGCTGATTACAGGTCACTGACAGCCTGAGTGGTCTATACGACGAGCGAGAAAGAAGCCTTTCTAGTCACCCCTCTCTTACTTCCATACATTGCAAAGGTCAGCTGGCCGCGAGTTATAGCTAATCACTCGTGACGTCACAGGTTGGGAGTTCACGTTTGTATTTTCACCCATTTTCGAGGGGTTTCCGACGTCGCATGAAAAATGACCTTCACCATCGTACCCAGGGCGGAAAACTGGTCGAAAGAGCCGAATTTATTTTTTGGGTGGAGATGCCCTTTAAAGCATTGCCAAGCCTATGATGATGATTGCGAGTTCCTCCGCACTGAGAACAAAGGCAGTGGCCGCCGTGTGCTTGCAGATTCGCTTTGCCTAGAATGGCTTTTTCTCTCTCACCATTTGTACAGCATAGAGTGGCACCTGCCTCTTTCTTTTCCAACTTGTTTTCCTTTTCTTGTTGTTCGATTCTACCTTTCCTTGCTTATCAAATTATGTCTTTCTTTCGACTTTGGCCCTCGCGCCCGCCATATTCAATAACTACCGCAGAAGGGAGGAGTAGTTGGTCAAAGGCACGCGCACACTAAACACAAGCAGGGGAGGCTGAGCGGCGTACCCCGACACCACATGCAGCACGGCCAACAGGAGCAAAACACGGGCAGGAGGCGGCCCGCAAAACATGCGTATGCACGCATGGGGCTAGCAGAGCTGCGCCTCCCACTTCCCACTTACCCCTCCCCTTCCCCCTCTCCCCTCCAATTCCCCCTCTACCCTACCCTTCCCCCTCTCTCCCTCCACACTGCCTACCTAAGCTGCCCACTTGGTCCCGTTGCAACGACGGGCTACCCGAGCTGCCCATCACGCACGCACATGCGAGTTGGTTAGATGAGACAAGGCGCCTACTGAAGTCAATTCTTCACGTTGACTACGTCGACGCAAAGTCAGGTGGAATTTGGCGCTTGAAGTTTCTCTGGATAAAAGGACAGGCAAACAGACAAAAGTTCTCGAGCATGTTTATCTGATTACTGTCCGTCGGAATCAATTCCTCGATCCTTGCAACGCTCTCTTTGCTCTTGCATCCCAGATGTCCCTTACCGGCTGAGCGTTCAAGCTCTTGACCTCCTTCCCATCCCAAGGTTTTGCACTTACACACGCTGGACAGGTGCACGCAAAAAAATTAACAAAAAGTTAAAAAAGCTGCCATGCGCACCGGTGGACCTAAGGAAACTGTGATGGCGGGAAAAGGGAATCTCTCGTGGTGAGACACACCAAAGCGTGTGGTTACGCTTACAGTCACACGCTTCGCTTTGTTCCGCAAAGTTTTGGAAACCGCTGGAGGTCCAGCCATTTTAAAGCTTGCCTGATTGCCAGGCCACGCTGCGGAGGATTTTTCTCTCCCGAAAATTGTCCCATTCGTTAGCTCGACAAGAAACTTAGACTTCTTTGTGCCCGCAATCGATGCGAAGGACCTTCTTCTCCACCAGTCCGAAGGCGAAGCTTCGAGTCGGATTATCGCATGATCTACACCGACTTGCGATATCGATCCACGTGGCCGCGCTGTTCCAAAAGTGGTCAAGGTCAATCGGGTTAATGAGTAAGGTTACAAAGTTATATTGTCACTCAACACCTTACATAAATTCTTTAAAAAAAATACTGCTACTGCAACTACTACTACAAGTCTTTTTCATATTCAATTCGCCGCATTTCCTTATGGGCCCCATTGTCAGCCACAATGCTCAGCCCATGGAGAGCGGAGATAAGCGTCGACATTGTTAATTGCATGCCTTTAAGATAACAGTCACCGAAAATGTTTGTTGAGCAGCCTCTATGGGTAGTTTAATTTGGTGAAAAACCAGTCCAATTGAAGTTGATCCCATTTCATAAAAGTAAGACCAAAAATCCTATTTTTTGTTTTGGTGAAAAAATGTACGCCATCGCCAGAAAATTACGAGGGACACGGCAGTCTATGTGGGTAGATCTATGTGCGCGCGTTCGCGTGTAAAGGTTGCGAGTCCGTGACGATCCTGGATGGATCATCTATGTGCCAAGCTGTGTCATACCTTGCTGTCACGTGACTTGACATTTGTTCTTTCCTTCACGCTGCGTGTGGATGCACGTCCGATTGTGTAAACGACCGGAAGATAGCGGGAAAGACACCCTTTCTGCACCGTAGTGCGTTGTTATTGAGCCACATGTCTGTCACCTGGGGCTCCGATCAAAGAAATAATTTGTCACGAAGCAAGAACTTTTAGAGATCGAGACCAAAGCGAGACCTAGAGCTCTTCAGGAGAAACAAAAACTTCCAAGATGCCTTCTGGCTTGCCGTTTAATGGACGGCTTGTACAGAAACGGTGGTGCATGCCTCCAGATGGCGATTACCATGGGCACGGATACAAGTGTAGATATGGTAACAGGAGGGAGCAGATTTGTGTATGCAACGTGTTGACATTGTTTAGTAGACTTCATAGAATGAAACTGAACTACGGGACTTCCAGTAAGGAAGGAAGAATGATTCAGAAAGTTAATGAAAGAAAAGTCCCTCCGTCACCCACAGCCTCCACCTAAACATGCTAAAACAGACTCGAAAATTTATTATGGGAAAGACAAGAGTACGAAAACAGCATGTCTGACGTTCTTCAATTTCATCCTTTTGTCCCACTAGGGCTCATTAAAAATCCGAGTTACCCTTTCGAGCTTGTCTTCGGCTTTTCTTTAGTTTGGATACGGTTTCAAAAATCTCAGACACATTTTTCAAGAACTAACAGAGAAAAACTAAGGGAAATTGATCAGATGGTTACAAAGATGAATACAAATTTATGACTTCCGCCAGTGTTCACGCTTGATAGAGCTATGGTCATAACTTCAATCACATGACATTTAGCTTCAAGAAATTTTTCACCGAGTAAAGCACATGTAGAAGACTGCAATTTCATGTCTGAACTAGTTTTCTTTCCCTTTTATTCATAGACAAACCTTCTTGTGTTATATATATATACTCAATATCTATATCTATATATATATATATACACAGTAGGCAAAGGAAAGGAGAGGGAGACTTTGTTCTGTTACTCCGAGTTTCACGGCACCAAGCCGATCATCAGACACTGTATTATATCTATAGATCTATCTATCTATCTATCTATCTATCTATCTATCTATCTATCTATCTATCTATCTATCTATCTATCTATCGGCACTACCCGCCGCACAGCACAAGGCATCACTCGAGGTCACCAAACCGCTGGTCAACTTGATCCTTCAAGGGCACGGCGACACCATCAAGGCCCAATCTGAGCAACACCTCATCAAGCGCCATCTCCACAACTG
>JAOWAR010149989.1:0-11416 GCA_028571005.1 Clathrina lutea
GGAAAACAATGTTATTCCTGATCAACAATTTGGTTTCCTGCCTAAGCGATCTACTGACTGGCAACTACTTCTTCTTATATCAGATTGGCATGATGCTCTAAATTTTGGCCATACTGTTCACGCCATGTTCTTGGATGTGGCTAATGTCTTTGATCGGGTGGATAACCGACTATTTATGCTGAAGTTGGAATACACTGGTGTGTGTGGTGGCAGCCTGAACTGGTTCCGGTCATATCTCCATGGACGTTCAATCTGCACCACTGTCGACGGTGTTCAATCTTCACTACTACCAATTTCCAGTGGTGTGCCCCAGGCGTCAGTCTTGGGACCACTGCTGTTCATTGTGTACTTTTGAGACTTACCAGATGCTGTGAACTCATCGTCTGCGACGTTTGCCGATGACTCGCTCATTTATGACAGGAATTGTTCTTGCAGCACGAATTCGAACCTTGGGCCTTGCTGTAATTTGAATGATGATGTCACTTCCCTGAACTGCTGGTCCCGGGAGTGGAACACCATATTTAACGCAAACAAGTCCGCCCACATGGCCATTACCGGCAATGGGCGTTGTGTTACTTCAGCAACCTCTCTTCAATTGAAAGATAAATCTGTGCCCGAGGTGAACACTGTTCAGTAAGCATCTTGGTTTGCTGTTTACATCTAAACTGACCTGGTCTGACCATGTTCACGCCTGCTGCAAAAGACTCACCCAAGGGTGGCTATGCTGTGACGGCTGGCCTACAAGAGTGATCAATGTGAGCAGCTGATCTCAAAGCTGTATGTGAGCCTGGTCCACCCTGGAACTCGAGCTCTGTGTGAGTTGGGCGGGAGTGTTATTGGGGGTAATTACAGCCCCATGTTAGAATATGGCTGTGCTGCATGGACTGACCTGACGCAGCATGATGCTCGCCTGTTCGAAAACGTTCAGCTATCAGTGGCCCGTTCATCGCGAGTGGAACTCTTAAGACTTTAAATTGGCCAACGTTGGCTTGGCGTCGGCGCCACATTACTGAAATTATCATTTTTTTTGGCATTTTATGTCATGGAAGAGACCCTCCTGCTTTGGCGAATCTTCTGCCTTCTTCCTCTGAAGTCCATTGTTCTTACAACCTTAGAAACTCCTCTTTTGAAGTTCCTTTGAGCTCTAGAGATCAATACTCTGAAATTCATTTGTTTCATCTGGCGTTGTCCTGTGGAGCTCCCTGCCTAGTTCTGCTTCTTGTGCCGCGTCCTTAACTTTGTTTCAGTCTCGCCTCTCTTCTCATTTCTCTTCAAAGTCATCTGAGTTTACCCTAGGCCTCTGACTTATGAATTATGCTTCTCTTTTTTGTTATTTTTTTCCTTTTCTCCTTGAAGGAGACACTCTTGATTAGTCAGTCTTGACTACTTGGCAATCCTTCTAAAAATATATATATGAACTAATTAACTAACACCATCCTTTTCCTTCCTCACTTTAATTGCGTCCTAAGAACTACTGTCCTTAACCTTCAAAGAAATTCTTTTATTCAAGTCCTACAAACGATGGTGGCAACGTTTTGGCCACTACACGAGTGGCCATCACCAGGCAATAACACAATGAACAAACTAAAGTTCAACAGTATAGTTAGAGAGTATTATTATTGTTAACATTTAGTTTGTTCATTGTGTTATTGCCTGATGATGGCCTCTCGTGTAGTGGCCGAAACGTTGCCACCATCGTTTGTGGGACTTGAATAAAAGAAATTTTTTTTTGAGAGTTTGGTTGCATGTCAGGAAAGTGCTTTATTTGTCCTTAACCTTGTTTGAGTTGATCGTGAGAGTGAATCTAAAAGGTCCTTCAACCTTCTTCATGTACAAATTGTGAGTATTACGAGTGTGTCAGGTACAAGTTTGCAAATGCGTGAGCCTTGACTCAACGGTGGCCAATGCGCTCGGATGGCAAGCGCCTCTTCGATGTGTAGGTGGAGGCCGTCGCGCTGTTGAGAGAGGACGCTGAACTTAATTGATGGAGGGAGACGTCTGCGCATGTTCCTGCTCGTAGTGCTCTCCAAATGCAGTTGTGGAATGATTTCGTGCTGCGTCCACCTGCTCGCAGTCGCGGAGCCTGCATTATGTCATTCCGATGTATGTTTGGCCACAGACTCTGAGTACACGCGGCCTCATAGACAGCAAAGTAACGGTCGCAGATGCCCTGAACAGGTTCATCAGAGTGAACTAACGTGGAAAGACCATGTCTCTGCAGCCTCACCATGTTCTCAACTTGCTCTTCACCCGGAACACCTGGCGCACCAGACTAAATCATTCGCCCAAAGAAACAAGATGAAGTAAATCACAGATTTTGGCAGTGAGACTGGTGCGATAAAGAAAATTCAACGGTCTCGAGTTTGTGGTAGTTGGAAGAGATATCAAATGCTCTGACAGCTGAGCTGCCCATGCCAGCAACACGTGCACACTTTTCCTGCTCAGAGGAGAGCTGTCAATGAACTGGTAGACTGTCTACCTCCCAGCCACATTGGTCACTTAATTTTTTTTCCCACGTGCGTGAACACTCACACACGCACATCCAAAGAAAGGACACAGTGCAGCCATCATGTTCAGAATTCATTCAGGCACATTAGCAAGAAAACGACTACATGTACAGGAGAAAGAACGGGATTTTGACACCCAAAGATCAATGAGCTAAGAAAAAGACAATGACAAGAAAAAAGAACATCACAACTTCCACCAACACCAGTTTGAAAAGACGTCAGCACGGAGAGAAAACTGAAGCGTTCAAGAAACAATAGCCGCAGAACGGTTTACATTGCTTCCGTCATAAGCAGAACTCTCCGCCTTCCAGACTTCACACCTAGAGAAAAAAAACAACATCAAAATACTACCATGAGAATGAAGCATCTTAAAGCAACCACGAGTTCAAAATCTAGCTTGCATGCACATAAAACTATTCACTTTCAGGCAGAAGGACCAAAAGGGAGAAAAGAGAAGAATGATGATCGCAGACAATTTTTTTTTATTCCTTTGTCAGATTAATGTGAACTTCGAGAAAGAAAAAAAAAATAAACACGGACCATCCACAAACAAGTTGACTGACCCTGGCTGGTCTGGCAGTTGTGGAATGACAAGCAGAAGCTCACTTCAAGTGTTTCTCAACACTTGAGAAGATCTTCTGGAGCTTGGCTTCACTGTCGATGTAGCCATCACCATTCTGCATAAATAAAACAAGAAAAAAAAGCCACAAGAACAAAGCATTTACAACACTGACATCCGGCACAGATGTACACACAATACAACACATGCTTCAACAAAAACAACAACAAAACTACAGAATAATCAAAACGCAATATTTACAGTCCAAATAAGCACAGTCAAGGAAGTACGGGAAAGTGCTTCTTACCAGCTTGGAGTGAACAAGTTCACCCTCCACTTTGACTTCAAGTGCACCAGTGACAGTGGGAGTAGCCTCACCAGTCTGAGCAAAACGTAAAAAAAAAAACCCTTTGCTGAGACTACGATCGAAAGCTATAAAGCTGACTTTAAACTGAGAGCATGCTCAGAAGCATTAAAATCACTGAACAGATGAAGTGGGATTCGAGAAGACCCGAGCTGAAAAATGGTAATTGAACTGCACTTCACAGATATTTGATACTACCAATAAACTGTTTATTCCACGTAAAAAGCATAAGTGCACACTCGCATGCAAGGGCCGACTGCACATATATGTTTAAAAGAATTACAGTCTTATACGCAACACTGCTGATGCTCAATTAGAGTTCAGGAACAACACTGATGTTGTTCCGGGTAGGGGAATGAAAGGAGAAAAGTGTGATACAAAGCCCCAATGCAGAATGAAAAAGGGCTCGTCAAAACAACAAAAGGGGCTGATGTTTCCTGAAAGCACTCATTCTCTCTTCTTTGCTCAAGCACTTGACTGTCCACACACAACTTACGCAATGAACACTGTCCCCGAAGCGCTCCGCAAGCTCATCCTTGAGCTTGCGGAACTGCAAAGCAGCACGCAACCAAGAAAAAAAACACGCATAAAAAAAAATCAGTGCAAGAGTTAAGCACCACTAACAAGATTTTAGATTGCTGGCTAATGGCACCTATGGAAAAGGTCTACAATGGCATCACACCCTTCGTAACAACCGTTGCTAAGGGACACGTCTGGCCACGTTGATTTCCCATGAGTTTCGATGAACTTAAGCGGCGGAATAACAAATCGGCCACATCAGAGCCAAAACGTCACAATTTGATCACATGCCAATGCTTCATCGCGACCACAAAGTTTGCATATTGGTATAATCTGTGTGCACGCGAGCTGTAGTCAGTGAATACTTACATATTATAAAATATTCGGGTGGCCGATTTCTTATTCCGGCACTGTATTTCTGCCCTGCTCAGACTGACTTTTTCACTTGTTTCTCATGCAAAATGCCGAGCCAAAACCTTTGGGCCAGGCTAGGTGTTAAAGTGTGGGTGTAGGTGAAGTCATTTCCCAATTTGGGCCAGGCTAGGTGTTAAAGTGTGGGTGTAGGTGAAGTCGCTTCCCAACAGTGATGGATGGTTCATCTACCTTCGGCATGGGGGTAGACTGTGCAGCGGGCATTCCGAAGAAACGGGAACAAGCAAGCTAAAGGATCGCGGTAGAAATCCATGCAGCAAGGATTATAGTGCTAACCTTACCCTAAGTTTTGAAGATCGGCCACCACTTTCTCGTATGACTTTTTTTGTGTGCACAACACAGACTGCAGCAGAGGTTGCTCAGTGGGGTTCATGAGCTCGAGTGCAAGTGACAGTTTCCCTAGTAACCCAAAAGTTGCCCCTCAGCAACAGGGCCAGATGCGCATGCGCACCTACCACTTTTTTGCGTTTCCATTATATTTTACATGTACCATGTTCACGGCGACTAACCCAAACCGACAGGCGTTCATACTCGCGTCCTCGCTGCAAAAGGAACGACATGCTGAAACCAATCACGAGAGACACTCCGTCGACATGGTCCGTTCCGATTTTTTTCTTCTGTTCTCCTTTGTGACGCGCACTCTGCCATATCGACAGAAATCGAAGATAGGCACTGACAACGGGAGAGGTGGACAGAAAGGCACGGGAGTGGGCTCGAACCTGCAGCAACATCGGCCTTGCACAGACGAACTTAATCGAGTGGCTGAGGGGGATGGGCTGTAGCATTCCAGCCGTGCCAAGCAATAGCACCACATGTTCAAGCCCGCTCCCATGCCCTTTCTTTTGGCACTGTTTTTCTCTTCTCCCGTTGTCACCGCCAGCCCTGCCGTAGCGAGAGGGAGGACAAAGAAGAAGAAGAAGAAGAAGAAGAAAAAGAAAAAGAAGAAGAAGAAGAAGAAAAAGAAGAAAAAGAGAGAGAGAGAGAGAGAGAGAGAGAGAGAGAGAGAGAGAGAGAGAGAATGCAAGAGAGCTACCATGTCAGCAAGCAACTCAGCTCACCTTCGGGGCGTACCCTCATCCACCACTGCAAAAGAAGACAAAAACCAGAACACATCAACGAAAAGCCCAAAATCATGCCCAAGTCACAACGAACAAAAGGGACCTCACCAATAAGTAACAACAACGGAAACAACCATCTTGTCGAGACTTTTTCGTCCGCACAGCAGGCAGCGAGAGAATACAAACAGCGAAACAACACGAGAAGATGGCAGGATGAAGCAGGATGCCTTTGAAGATGGTCGGACCGTTGGGCGCCTTATCAGTGAACGCAGCTTATTATCATGATCAGTGAACGCAGCTGCGCTCGCGATCGTTCAATCGCAGGCCCAATCTGCACGGCGCGGCCGCAGAACGTGCGAGCGAGGCTGCGCACGCACGTGCGTCTCAGCCCAGCAGCCAGGCCAGGCGCGCAGAACTCTGCAGCTACAGTATAATATGCTGCAGCTGGCACCGCCGGCTGGCCCCGCCAAGTCTTGGCTTCGAGTTCGAGCTCTTGCTTGCTCGATCGCTTGGGGAAAGTGACCAGCTATCCGCAGAAGATGGTTCGTTTGATCACGCTGATGGCCGAACGCTTCCTCTGGAGTGAGATTTACGCGTACTTCACAAATCCCGAGATGCAAGACATGCGCATAGACGTGCGATATGATCTCAGGACCACAAACATGATCGCGGAATCATCGGGTCTGACGTCGACTGCCCGGCCCGCAGCTAGCTGCGCCTGAAGGCCGGGCCCGAAGACCCGATATCGACGATTCCGCGCAACATGCCGAGGGCCCGAAGGTTTGATTGGAGCACATGGACATGTTGAAGTTTGAAACAAAAGAAGAAAAAAAGAAAGAAAGAAAGAAAGATCTGGTAGTGTGCGCAACTTCATCAACTGTTCACACATGTTACAATGCGCATGCAGCAGATCATGCAGCAGTCGACTCAGAGCTCGAGGTAGCTCGAGGTCGGCCGGACTCCTGTTCCAGCCGAAACACGTGACTATCAATCAGCCAATCAGATGCCAGGTTTCCATAGAGACAAAATGGATCTCCCCCATACATTACTTTGTACCCCGGCCCCGTCAGACGGCAAGCCTCCTCCGTCGACATAATAATTATACAACATGTACAATGTAGGGACTTGCGCACACCTAGATTTACACATCTTTGCATAGGCGCTAGGCCTACACTACGTAGCGGTCTATCCGATAGGCTCTATTCTTCTACCAGGTCATCAATTTTTGCAGATCACAGACTAGAACTCTAGAACGCTAGAACTCGTCATGAAGTCCAGCGGGCGAAAGAGTCAGTGTTCCAAAATTTTCTTCTTCTTTCTCAGGCTTCCTTCGTCACGTCTGTTTTCCCAAGATGACCTACACTGGGATGCCCCTCATCAGAATCTGCAAGAGCCAGAAGTTTTGTAAAAGCCTGCACCTCGACAGAACATGCTGCCGTGGTGCTCTACTATACCGGTATACCTGGTATACCGTCGACTCAGGAGGCTAGCGACGAGACCATCGCGTAGCCTACGCATATCCATGGGGGACCGGCGCACATGGCGTACTTAAGCTTGATCTGCAAATGCATGATTGTGATGTCGATCATGCATGTGCACATGCATGAATCGACATTACAATGCATGCACACAGACTCATGAAAATTGCTATGGACACGTTGTCATGGCAATAATAGCGTTGCGCGACGTCAACGTCGACGCGCGAGTTTTCATTCTGATGATGTTCGTTCCGTCGCGATCGCTAGCTGTGTGCGAAATCCCTCGGTCACTTCGAAAAGTCCGCTAGCACACCGGCAGGACTCTAGATTTTCCTCCTAAGCTTTTCCTAGCAGCCAGAGTTACCAGCAGACTTGGTTACGATGAAGTTGTGAGGTACATCTGGGGTGGAATGGCGAATCCGTGTAGCCTCCCCCGAGAGGTGCTGAAATGGCTGCAAAGCCTAGATCTGGTGCACCCAGTGCGCAATCCTAGAAGGTGAGAAATCATTCAGCCATGCAAGCTGTAATCTGCCAAATATCTCGCAGGATCTCGTCTTTTTGTTGTTGTTGTTGTTGTTGTTGTTGTTGTTGTTGTTGTTGTTGTTGTTGTTGTGTGTGTGTATGTGTGTGTATGTGTATGTGTTATTCAGTTGTGTAGCCGCCATGATAGGAGACAAAGCTGCATGACACCTGCTGCAAAGTTAGTCACATGATTTGACCCCTGCATCCAGCATTAATGGCATGAATAGCAATGTTTGCAAGAAGACCCGAAAATACCACTGAGTACCCTCGCAACATATTTAACACCATTTTGCTCGTCTGGCACACTCAAATTTAAGACGTCCCTCCTGCCGTAACTGACATAAAATATCTTTTCTTTGATCAATAGCGAAACAAAGCTAAATTTAAGACGTCCCTCCCGCCGTACCTGACATAAGCTATCTTTTCTTTGATCAATAGCGAAACAAAGCTAAATTTAAGACGTCACTCCCGCCGTAACTGACATAAAATATCTTTTCTCGGATCAAAGGCGAAACAAAGCTACATTTTGCGTGCTGACGAAGGAAAACAAACAGATATAAAAAAAGTATATTAGAAGCATGAAACAACAAAACATAAACTATATATAAGCCAACAACGGGAAAGGTCCAAATCTATTCACAGTGTGGGTAGGTTCCTATCCATCTGGCCTAAAGGGTTCAAACGGGTTGCCCCGGGTATTAGCCTACCGATGGGATAAGCTATATTCCAAAGTTGAAAATGTGAACATTACCTATACATCGCAGTTCAAATAGCATAATTCCATTTTTCTTCATCATACACCCATGTAGAGGGCCAATCAATGTCTCACAAACACACAAAAGAGAACCAAAGAATGAAAAAGTCAGCAATACTTTGCCCAAGACGTGGACAGATCAGGAAGGGCTGAACCAGTACGTGTTTTGAAGGTGTAGCTGACACTGGCCAGCCCTGTCCTACATCAAAAGCGGATAATCTGGCCTTACCATCATTCATTTACTAGTCGCTACCGCCTATCGCAAAGTTTCATGCTTGGTTGCGCAGAGCCGGAGATTACTAGAAAACAGCTCATAATGTAACGCAGGTATCAACACCACACATGTACACAGGGCCATGCGTATGAAAAGCCAAGCCAGTGAGCCCACGGACATCCTATCTTCGGCTTGTGAACTTCAAAGCGATACACTTTCTTCCGAAGCCTTGTTATTTTCAACTTGGCTTCATGGTGTTCAAGACCAGTCAATGGTGAGGAAGCCAGTTTTTTTCTTTTTTTTCATTTCTTCAGGTCCGTGTTCAGTGGAACCAGATCGAGTCCCAACTATACCCGGATATCTAGAGTACCCGGCCTGTCTTAGCCCTAAACTGGCCTCATGATCACAGCCACACTAGTTTGAGATATAGTTGAAACATTGGTGTTGCCAAGGTGTACACTAACATCCAAACGGAACATATTGCCGAAGGCTGCACTGCAACTCAGGGTTTCACAAAAAAAACAATCTTCAAGTGGATGGTTGAAAATCCTCTGGCTCAATTCACTTCAACTTGTGTCCAAATGTCACCACCACAGCAAGTTTTACTTGTTCAACTTCGCGTGTCGCCCACCATGAAACTGGTACCCTAGTCACCTTCACCTATAAGTATCCAATCCGTTTTTGATACCACTCTACGACACGCACCCACATTCATCACCCCCACCACCTCTAAGCACCGACACAGTCTTATCCCGTCCCACACACTTTCTTGAATCTGGCACAGTTCCTAGAAGCGAATTAGTCACAGGATTTTCTGTCATCTGCCTGAACTGGATTGTTTTTGTGAAGCTTTGTGTTGCAGAGTAATCTTCAGCGGTCTGTTTTGTCTGCATGTTAAGTCTACCTAGTTTTGCCTTAGCATCAAGCACTCTCTCTCTTTGGGGCAACCATGAATCCCTTTCCAATGATATCGTCAAGGTTTATTTAGCTTGAACGCAATGAAGACTGATGCAGTTTGACCACAAGGTTTTTGAAGAGATTCTAAGACATTGACAAGTGGTTCAGCACTGTAGGGTAATGAAATCGTTGCTGACGACAAACGGCTTGAGCGAATGCACATTTCCTGACTTTATTTTCTGACACCCGGCAGAGATTTCTGCAATGGCTACCTTGTGGCAGAAATCGTTGGCTGGTACTTTCCCAAACTGGTACACGTACACACTTTTGTTGATGGACAGTCTCTGGGCCATCGCCTTGGCAACTGGCAACAGCTTGAAAAGGTTGGTCTTAGTCAATTGAAAGAGAAAAGCTGAAAAATTGCTTGCACGCTGTGCCATGTGAGCTGTTGAACTCAACCAGGAAGCCGTAGTACACCAGTTTGGTGAAGAAGTGAACATTATCCAAACTCTCAGGAAATGCTGGTATACTCTAGAGCTTTATCTGGATGTGTCACAACATTATCTGCCTTGTCTGTAGACATGTGGGCACGCTTATGAAAACTATGGTCTACCATGTACCAGCTGCAATGGCAGGTCAGGCTATATGTCAACAGGCCAATTACCATGACAACCATACGATGCTTGTATAGTATATCAACAGCTCAATTTGACTTCACCGTAACAAACACATGATACACCTTTTAGTGGATGAATGTGGAGTCAATTTGACACTGTGGTCGTTGTAAATGTATGAGCTACAAATCCCCCGTCAGAAAGGTTGAATACCTCCTCAATCTTCCTCTCTCTCTCTTTCTTTGTTCCTGCTTGGCTTCGATTGATTATCTAAGTTCTTTGCGCGCGAAGGGATTCAAGTCTCGAAGGAGATGGTGGAAGGGACCATGCACTGTAAGCCTGGAGCAGCTGAGGCGCTCATCAATGTGCTCTTCATAACTCTTACCAATCGAAGGTGAGCCCAAATGCAAAAGTATTGAACAGAATTTCATCTTGAATTGATTTGAATATTTCTGTTTTTTACAGTGCTCACAAATCTTCTGGTTCTTCCTTTCTTCAGTTTGCCCTTTGTGCATCATGCCATGAGAGAGGTAGAGAGTGCTGAGTTCACCGACAGAGACTACCAGTCAAGTTTGCCAGCATATGCTCGCTCTACGGCTAGTCAAGTGAGACTTACATTGTAGCCAAGATTAAATTGTGCAGCTAATATCAAGGAGGACTGTTGTCATGCTGACCAATTGAATCTCGTAAAACAATAGCATTTGCGATGATGAGAAGCTCAGAATGTTTCACTTTCAACCAAGATTATTTGTTTAGTACAACCAATTAACTCTCCTTGTTGTCACAGCAACCAAGTAACTATCCTTGTTGTCACAGTGTGGGCGTTACTTTCATGTTCCCAGGCGATAAAGAACAACCTTGCCATCACGGAGCTGTCGATGGAGCCTGATCACCTAACTGGCCAACACAAGGTGAAGAGATATAATTGTTACCGTTATCAGTCCCGTAGGAATTGTAGGTATTTCCAAAAACAATAATTGATGTAGACCTGTTGGTTTTAAGTTCTGGCAATCTCACAGGTTTGTTGATCAGGGGCAGGTTTGATTTTGCTGTCCAAAGCAATTTCTCTCTTCAGAAGCATTCTGTCGTGTTCATCATGTGTACAAAGAGGTCGTAAAGGCCCATGTACCTTCCTGCACTAGGCCACAAACCTAGCCGTATCAAGCCCGATAAGCTGTAAAACTTTTTGTCAAACAAAATGGAACTTTAAAGGGCAATGCAAGCAATTAAGCTAGCAAGATACACCGACAATGAATGGCACACATAATTCATGATAGTGAATGGCACACACACTTCATGATAATGAATGGCACACACAATTCATGATACATCGTTAATGAATGGCACACAATTCATGATACACCGACAATGAATGGCACACACAATGCATGATACACCGACAATGAATGGCACACACAATTCATGATACACCGACAATGAATGGCACACACAATTCATGATACACCGACAATGAATGGCACACACAATTCATGATACA
>JAOWAR010150000.1:0-11414 GCA_028571005.1 Clathrina lutea
GTGTGTGTGTGTGTGTGTGTGTGTGTGTGTGTGTGTGTGTGTGTGTGTGTGTGTGTGTGTGTGTGTGTCTGTCTGTCATCACGTTTCTGGCTATGGAAGCCTGGCAATCCAGCCTGTCTCCTCTGGGTTGATAGGCCGAGCGATGTAAAGGAAAAAAATAACAAATCGAAACGTCCGACCCGAACTGGGCGCACTTCTTCCCGGTCGCCTATCAAGCCCGGGGTTTAACGGGGTCTGAGCGCCAGGAAACTGGTGATAGACCACGTGACTTTAAGATCTGTTTAGCCTGTGTGTGTGCGTGTGTCCTCCAGAATCCGCTGCAACGCGCTACGTCGGCATGGCGCACACGCAGACATTGCATTTTGCTCTGGCCGTCAGCACATAAGTCGCTGGACGAATTGCTGGACCAAGCTTCTCGCAGCGTGAATCACAGCAGCGAGCCGCTAGCACATCGCACCCCATACACCGAGTCACCACATACATCTCACCAATTACAGCTCTCCAGTGCCATAGAGCACATCGTCGGTCGCTCTCCTGCTAGGCCAAGTAACCACGGTAATGCTGAGCTTGTTCCTGTATCAGAGCATCTCAGCGGAATGCAATGTCTTTCCGCTTTTTTTGTCATAATCTAGCACCAGGATAGCGTCGCAGCCTCACTTTGGCTTGTGGCGAGGAAATACGAAGCCTTCTTTATCCGTGTACTTCGCTTCGCTGTTCCTCGTGGTGGTGACGGGGCCAGCCGCAAGTGGCGATCATCAGCCAGCGACGATGCAGCCTTGCGACCTAGCGTCCGGGACTGCAAAGGGCCGGGCGTCTTCAGCGCAGTCGCTGCGGCTTTGCTCCCGGAAAGGCGCAACCAATGCCATCGCGCTCACGTGCCTTCTCTCACGTGAGTCAGTCAAGCTTGTGCGAATTGCTTTTTCTCAGTGCACCGATATTTCGTTTCCGAAAGTCTCGTCTTTCCGCGAGCGTGGTTCTTGCTCTCGACCAGTTTCCGCGGCCAGCGAAGAGCTCCTGAAGAAAACGCCGACTCGGTGAAGGAGGACAACAGTCAGCGATGCAACCTCCGGTTTGGACACTTAGAGTCTGCTGGCTCGTCAATCCGGCTTCCGTTGTTCTTTCGAATTCCGTATCATCATTATGGCGTCTGAACCGACTAGCGAACCAAGCGAGAAATGCGATGAAGCTGTGGAGATCTCGGCCAAGCCGGCGAGCTCGTCCGGGACCTCTCAGCGTCGACGTCGCCGGTTACACTTGAATCATGAGTAAGTAACTCTGATTTCAAGCAAATATGTCCGCGTTTTCTTTCCCTCCAAAAGGTGTAGACCACTTTTGTATGTTCCTTTTCTAAAAATCCGTACTTGCTGTCCTGCGTGAGGTTCTGAACTTCACTGGGTGTGGTGCACGCGGTTTCCAGAAGAGGTCGAAAGCAAAGGTTTAAGATCGAGATCTCCACGTTATGGTACGGGTGCGGCTCCAAACACAAACTAGCAGCAAAAAATGGCAGTTTATTTTTTTGCTATAACCTGGTAGTGTTGACACACAAAAAGCACCTCCGTCATTTGCCGGTAAACCACCAGCTTGTCACGCGATCACTCTACAACCCGGTAGCGCGCACTAACGGGCATCACGTATACCGTGTATACGGGGAAGTTCCAAATCCCGCGGCGGGATATATCCCCGAGACTGAATCGTACCGCCAGTCGACATGGTAGTTGATCGTCCAGAGGGGCTAACCGGGCTGTGCATTCACTCCGAACTTTGTTCCGCCGTTATCCGAGACATGCCTCGAAAAATAATAACGGCGGGACAAAGTCCGAGTGTACGCATGAGACCTAACAATGACACGTCACTGGTGCCCGAAATACGCACGGAAAATAGCGACGGAGCAAAGCCGTTTAAGCCAATTCAGTGTCAGACCATGATCACAGTACAGAGTGGCTTCCAGCTACGCCGGGCCGTATATAACATGCAGAGCTGATCGTTCCGCTCGTGTTGCCATGCCGCTGCCTATATTCGCCAAAATATTTTTGTTGTGATCGTCACGATCACATTTACAATGATTTACATGGTCTCGTATGCAAAAATCGCCGAGAACATTAAAGCAATTGATGACCATACTGAAAAAGGGGCCAGCTGCAGAAAGGTTCCGCATGAGCGGCCATTGGCATCCGGTGTCGGATTGCATGTGTGCCAGGCCTGGCCAGGCCAGCTGACAAAAGCACAGCCTGCAAGTCACGGAAACAAGTGAAACAATGAAACAATGAAACAAGTATCCACTCGTGCCGATTCTGTTGTTCCTCCTGGCCAATTTGGAGACAATTTCTTTCTTTATTGAAAAAATTACTTTTCTGATCAGGGTATGGCATGCAGGAAAAGAGGTCGACCCAGTAACTTATCCCAGCGTGGAAGGAGAAGATAGGTAACCAAAGAGCAGGTGGAGTAAGCCTGAACCCCAGATAAAATCTTGACCAAGGCTAAGAATTTTCTGGCTGTGCTGAGTGACGGCGCCGCGGGATCGAGCTGGCACGCCGCCCCATGTTCATTCTTCTTGTTCTTCCTTCGTCATCTAAGATTCTTTTTATACTTCTCTCATTCTTCTATACCGTGGTGCAGTCCGACCGAGCAATGCAAGGCCTCAGCTGAGAGGGATCCGCTTTTGTGACCAGCCAGCTCACTATCTCAGCTATAGCCAAAGAGTCTTCAATGCCATGAAGCATGTACAGAGCCTGGCCAGTGCTGGTATCGGCATATTCATATAATGGAATGGAAAAGCATCAAAAGGGTCCAGTTTGATGAAGCTTCCTCTTCCATAGAGCAATATAAGTAGGCCTGCTTCGCTTTTCATGGATTTGCGCTGTGTAACAATTGAACTCAGTTTCTTGGTTAACAGCAGTACAGAGTATTGGAAGTTTGTTTTTCATCCGGAATGCAGAACACCCTCTCCTACCTGGCAGTCTTACATGCAGTCTTACATGCAGTCTTACATGCAGTCTTTCATGTAGCATCATACCTGATTGGATTTTCTGATCCTCCCATTTGGTTGGTTCCCACTCTTGCAGGCAGCAGAGGGGTGATCTTTCGGGCGCTGACAGCAAAGCTGCAGAACGCGCAAAGCGTCAGAAACGCCGTCACCGCAAGAAATCCGCCATTAGGAAAAGGGCCAAGACGCTGCTTGAGCAGCGACAACCAGTAAGGCCAGGAAAGAAAGGTAGAGAAGGCACCGATTTTCCAAACTTCCTCTACTCTTTGTCAAAAGTTGAAACACCACTTATTCTCCCTTCACCCCAGGTTGTCTTGCTCTCATGCAGCTTGCTTCCTCCTTTAAATTGTTCTCGTCAGTTTCTTGTCTTCTCTATATTCCTTTCCATCTTCTTTTCCATTTCTTTCATTGCCTGATATCTGTGCAGAAAAAATGTGTGGAAAGAGCTGAGAGGGGATGAAAAGCGAGGAAAGTTTTAGGCCCGTTATGGCTTGTCGATGGAGTAATTTGTGCGCGCAGCTTTCATCAGCTCTTTGAATGATGCAAACACTGCATTGAACTTGACAGTGACAGATCAGGCAACCTTTTTCTCATCTGTGCTGTACAGGTGCCGCAAGAT
Organism: Clathrina lutea; assembly: GCA_028571005.1. Taxonomy (NCBI): domain Eukaryota; kingdom Metazoa; phylum Porifera; class Calcarea; order Clathrinida; family Clathrinidae; genus Clathrina; species Clathrina lutea. The sequence goes on from JAOWAR010150000.1 coordinate 3,603, forward strand.
GGAGGTCAAAGCGACGGTGACATCAATCGGCCAAGGGAGACCTTCATCAGCAGGCTCTCACTTCTGATGAAACGAGGTGGGGAAGATAAGTCAAGAGCTGCGGCCCCGGCGCAACCGTGCCAAAACCTCTTTGAGAATATCAAGTCACACTACAATGCAAGACCGGACACGGACTCACGACGCGTGCGTGAAGTCCAGCCAGCTGAAGGATGCTCAAGCAGACATGACGCTCATGCACGGCCAATCAACCTCGAGCTGGCTGGGACAGAGGCTTGTAGTGAGGGCACCATGACAACACGCACTTGTCCATTCATAATCCCGACTATGGACTCGGTGGGCAACTCTAACATCTTCTGCCAGTGCCCTGGTCATACCCCAGAGTACCACACCTTCTTAAGCCAGTACAAAGTCAGGCAGCTCGCCGCCATGACGTCGGAAGGCTCTGAACACAACTGCTTCGGCTGGAATGGTGTCGCGTCATGTGCCGCTACCAAGCATGAAAGAGTGTGTGAAATTCCTCTTGCCTCTCAGCGATACGGCTTCTGCAGGAATGCCACAGCCAGCAGCAGAGCATCAGTCGACTTGGACAGCTTGTCGGCCACGACCGAGAGCAGTTGCTTTGCATTGGAGGCTGCCAAATCCATCGGCTTCTTTGCCTTTCCTTGGCAGGATGTGCAGCCACATTGGGAAGCAGACTTGGCGCAAATGCTGGGGAAGTCTCCATCCCCATCTGACTCTGGCGTCTCCATGTCCGAGCCTGTTGGTCAGCCACAGGGATCGTCTCCAGGGCAGACAAAACCATCAGATTCAACATCCTTTGGTGCAGATGTCTCCTTTGCAGAAACTGCCACAGTTCTCGAGCCAGCACAGTCATCAGGAGAAACTACAACCAACGCTGCTGCTGCCTCCACCAACACCCCCTCCTTCTCCTCTTCTTTGCAGCCTGCAGCATTCATGACTGATGAGCTTCTTAGTTTGGGTGCAATGATACAGGTTTCTGAGCTTCCGTCATCACCAGACAGCGAGGAGGAGACGTCTTCCTCTGATATGTCAAGCATCATTGACATCGACGACTCGCTCCAGGCCACCTCTCAAGCTCTATTGGCTCCGCCTGCTGGGAGCGGGTCAAGCGGTGGAGCAGCCTTGGCCACCTCTTTGAACAGTGCTTCTACTTCTCCTGAGGCCATCACTATGCCAGATCAAGATGTTTTGACGTCAAGTTTAGCTGTTGTTAAGAGCTCGTCAGCAGTCACGCCTCAAGATGAGACTCCTGCTTGGTCTGGATCAGACCAATCTTCAGAACTGCTCAAACCTGACAAAACCAAGCAGCCAAGCACCACTGATGGCTCTTCACCTACCGATAGGCATGAAGCCGAAACTTCCAGTGAGACAGATACACCTCTCACATCAAATCTTCCTGAGTCGTCTCCAGAGAGTGCCCATCCAATGAGGTCATCAGATGGCGTTCCAGATCCCCGAGAAATGGATGTCAACAATCCTCCTTTGCAGTTAAGCCCAGTGCACGTCGCAGAGACCATTACTGTTATGGATTGCGGTGTGGCAGGGGGCGAGCTTCTCACTGAGGATGTGCCCTGTGATGAGCCTGCAGACCATGGACTGCCTTCACCAGAAAAAGACACGTCAACTTTTGTAAGTGGTGCTCCAGGAGGCAGCACACTGTTCGTCGAGATGAACGACTCCAGTCAACCGGCCTTTCAAAATACTATGCAAGCGTCGCAGATCACAGACTCCATGACCCACGCTGCGTCACATGGCAGTAACGCCAGCGCAGACAAGGCAAAAGGTCTCCAAAATACCCAAGACAGCACCTCACCACAGAGGCACAATGAGTCGCGAGATTCGACGCACTCATACGGTCATGATGCTGTAACACAGCGTCAGGCTGCAAAGAGTTGGGATGAAACCAACACTTGCTTTCCAGTTCAAGACCAGCCAAGAAGCCCTGACCACAGCAGTAGAGCACAGACACTGGGAGGAAATGCCAGGACAGGTACTAACCTCTTGCACGATCAGCGCCTGCTTCATCATTTCCAGGAAGTTTTCTTGTTACTACTAAAGTGCTTGATGCCTGGTCAACAGGGAGCATTGAGTGCGCTGGAGCAGCAAATAAAGGCACTGAGTAATGCAGTGACATCCACAGGCAACTCCTCCGATGGCACAAGTGTGGTTGATCGCAAACTGGATCCAGACGCTGAGGCATTCCCTTCCTGCAGCCGAGAGTTGTCTGCCGTAGAGCATTCTCCTCCTCCTTCTCGAAGCCAGCTCTCACCAGTGACCATTCGATCTAGGTGTAACAGTTCCAACAACGCCGAACAAACAGTTTCTGAAGAACATGGTGTTTTGAGCATCACCACAGCAACAACAGACTCACAGCAACCCTTGTCCTCAACGAGCATCGTGCAAACACCATTGCCTGTCCCACCAACTCAGCTGTCGTCCAACGGGGATCTGGCTGGCTGTGATCGGGACACTATTCTGGAAAGCTTGCAATCAGCAGAAGCTGCACGTCTCAACAAGGCCAAGCAGATGCTAGCACAGCAGGAGGGAGAAGGGAAACTTCGTCAGCAGAATGAATCGGTGCAGTCCTGTGGGCAGCAAAGGCGAGAAAAACAAGAGAAGACAGGCGAACCACTTCAGTCAAGAAGGAACACTGGTCAGCAGCAGCAGCAGCAGCAGCAGCAGCAGCAGCAGCAGCAGCAGCAGCAGCAGCAGCAGCAGCAGTGGCGGCAGAAGCAGCAGCAGCAGGAGGAGGAGCAGCAGCAGCAGCAGCAGCATTGGAACAAGCAGGAGGGCAACCGACAACGAGAATCACAAATTTCACAACCAAAGGTTGTTGGCTTTCTTGGCCAAGGCCAGGTGCCTGATGTTTTAGCATCGTCCCATGCAGGCCAGCAGTTGGACAAGACTTCTACTAAAGAGCAGCGCCAAGCCACGGCACAATTAGTAGCTTTCCTTGATAATCTTTCCCACCGCCAGCAGCAATTTCTTGCACTTGTTAGCCAGCAAGTACCTGGGCAGCCACAACACCAGGCACAGCATGCTAAAGGCCACATGGTACAGCAAGCACAATCAGGGGCATTCGGCGAGCTGCACCAAGGTCTCATCCAGCTTCCAGCTTTTCAGCAACTGATGCAGGGTACACAACTTGCTCAGTTACCCGCCCAACACACAACAGATCAAAATCCAACAGTGCTGCAGGCACAACCCCCAAGTGATAACAGCAGCGGGCTACACAAAAACGAGTCATTGCAGGTCGGGCCAGAAGTCAGCAAAAGTCATCAAAGGACCATGACTGCGGACAAGGAGAGAGACTCGACTCACGATGGCAGTCCCCAGCCTTCGTCTCCTTCCCATGACATTCAACAGTCCCATCCTCCTCTCGACTGCAAACTACCTTTCCCTCCCGACCCCACAATTGAGTCTGAAGGTGAACAGCCCATGGACACTGACCATCCAGAAAGCCAGGGCCCCGAAAGTTGCCACCCTGCAATCTCACTTGCAGTCTCCTCTATAACTGATCCATGCATTGATGTTACTGAAACGAGTACTCAGCAGGCAGCGTGCTCTCCAGATGTGGCCACCATCCCCAACAAGACAGATCTCGTCCATAGTGAAGTGATTGACCAGAACAATGCAGTCGGAAACTCACAATCAGCCGCACAGGCTGGCATTCAGTGCAGTTCTACAAAGAGGAAGAAGAAGGCAAGACGTCGAAAAGGCCAACCTTCATCAACTCATCAGCCAAGTCAGGAGCCTCCCTCCTCCCAGCATTGCCAAATCCAGCTAGTCCAGCCTCATGAGCCCCAAAGTACACACCCAGAGTCTAGCCTGGAAGTGGACAAGAACAGTGATGATGTCATTATTGTTGAGCCTCCGAATCAGCAGTGTGGACCAGCAGCACCACAAACAGCACTGCCACAACGCCACTATGTTCAAGAGCAGCAGGTGCATTCTGGTCAGACGCAACCAGATATCCTTCAGCAGAATGGCAGCATGTTCATCAGCTATCTGCCGCAGAATTACATTGTACCTCCAACCCAACTCCCGATCCAGGTACCGGTGCACGTCCAGGCATCCTTCCAGCAAAACGCTGTACCTGTCAACCAGCCGCTCATGGTACCCAGCCATGCTACTCAGGGTATTCTGAGCCAACACACTGGTGACGCAGTGCCGGCTGATCTGCAACGGAGGGTAGAAACTCCAGCAGCACTGAATAATTTTGAGTCGCAAGATCAATGCATGCAATCAGGTGGTGGGGCGCAGGCTTCAACTGGCAATAATGTAACAGTTCATCGCTTTCAAGAAGACCAGAGCAAACAGTCAGCAGCGGTAGAGGAGAGCGCCACTCAGCAGCAAACCTCAACATCTCCAACTTCAAAAGACAAGGGGGATGAGAGTCTTTGTGTAGTTGAGCCACGTCAAGAGGAGACAGCTGCGAATTCAAAGGATCCACAACAGCAAAGTCAGCCGAGAATGCCGCTGGATCAGCAGCCAAACCAACCCAGTAATTCGTCATGTCAAGCAACAAGCCAACAGAGCAGCACCCAGCCAGAAACTGTTCAGCATTCAGCAGCATCTGGAACCATTGCAAACATGCTACAATCCCGGCAGCAGTCGCTGTCTCAACAAGCGGCAATGTCTTCACAAGTTCAAACAGAGGCAGCTCCTTGTGTTGTGAACACACACTTGGCTGGGTATTTCCCGGGATTGGAGCGACACACGAGCTGCCATTCAAAGTATCTAACAGCGGCCCAAGTTCAAGCGTGTCAGATGAGACAGACTGGCAGCGATGCTCACCAAAGGGGTGAGGCGTGGGCAGGTGCTCAAGCTCAGCACCATATCCCGTTTCAGAGTCAAACCCCGCATCACACAGACAATCGTAGCGTGAATGCATGGTCATCAGAAGCGTGCAGTGAAGCCTCGAGGCCATGGACTCAGTTTTCTGCAGTCACACCACCACAGCAGTCCCTTCACATGCCAGCCATGGTCAACGCTTCTGAACAAGGCTTTGGTTTTATTTTGCACAAAAACGAAACACCGGCAAACCCTTCAGCTCCCCTTCCCAGCATTCCACAGCACCCGGCCCACCCTAGTGTGGCTAACCAGCTAGACGAAGGAAGTAATCACCAGCCTCATCAAGCTCCTTCACTTCGTCCTTCAGCCTCACAGCCTGTAGCCATGGCAGCTAATGGCTTCGCTGTTCCAGTTGCCATGACAACAGCCAGATCGGACCACCAGCTCCAACCAATACATGGTACCGTCAAAATGGCAACCATTTCACCTATGGCCTCACACTCAGCCCAGGCCACTAATTTGTCACGTAGCCATGCAGAGCCCAGCAAACCTTCGAGCATTCGGAGGTCAGACTTGCCCTCTCATAGACAAAGGAAACAACCTCGTTTCTCACCCTATCCTCAACAAGTTCATCAGGGCTACATCGTGAACCAAGCGGTCCCCCACTGGCCTCTTCCCCTGAATTCCTTCCAAAATCTTCCCGGGACAAGTACCAGCAGCCAGTCGATCGTCCTTCAAGCCCTGCCACCGGGTCATTTCAATACATCATCTGCCTAAAGACTTGAGTTTTTCTGGGAATTCTAAGCTGAACAAGTTACACCTAGCCGAGAAGAATTGTGCCTCCTCTGCACTCACTGTGACAATTTGTTGTTTTCAATCCATTTTCCTGTGTTCAACTTTGACAAGACTATTCCATTATTAAAAATAATTATGAAGATAGAAAGATTGGCATACCCCAAAATACTGCCTAAAACTCCGGTGCACCTAGCTCGATCTCAGATCTACTGGTTGACGATTGATCCAAACTCTTTAATTTGTTCCCACAGACAGTTCAGAGGTTAAAGATTTTCCAATATCTTGTGTGGTTCCAGCATCTGACCTCAGTTTGCTTGCAGCTATGTATATACATTGGCCATCTTTCACCGCTCGCAATCAGCCTGGTGAACTCATCGTTGTCTGTCTTTCACCACTTTGAGAATATAGGCAGAAATATCCGCTGTATAGACAAAGAAAGACATCTAGTGATGCAAAGTTTGAAAAAGGGTGAACAAATGATGATACGATGGAAACCAAATAAAGTCACACTACTGATCGAAGAAAATTTAATGAAGCTCAAACTTCGTGCATGTCTCTTCTCTCCAAAGTCCGCTACCTCCGAGAGTAGGACGTTCCAGCATCCAAGCCATCAGCGTTACTATCATTATATAGCTGTTCAGGATATTAGCTTGGCTCTGGCTAAACCTTGAATTTGCTTCCATCGTACATATCTCATTTCACTCTTTGCATCACCACCCTTTCGGTCCGACCAAATGCGGATGATAGAAATTGGTCTCTAAAAATTGTGTAGAAATCATTCATGTCTAATCGAAGAGAAAACATGCAAGTGTTACACAGTGTTCCACAAAGAGATGAGCTTATTGGCACTCATGACATGATCCCTAGACGTTATACACTGCAGCTCAGAGTTGTCCTTGCTGGTAGTTCCTTCTTCCTGAGTGGTTGCATGAAAATTAAACTGAGCCAACCCACTCTCGACCTCAGCAGCATTTGATGTGTTGTAATTTTCTGACCATTTTTGAGGGCAGAAGTTTATGCAGGTTTTTGGAAGGTGAAAATAAGCTCCGCCACTTCAGCTGAACCAGAATAGCAGTACAATGAATGATCTGCAGGGATCCGCAACAAGGTCGTGGCTGTTGTTTTGTTTTGAGCAGGCACGATTTCTGTGGAAAGACGTGTTGTTCTCTGGAATCATAACATCAACTTTCTGCATTTCCAGCCCATTCGAATTCGCTACAAACTCTTGATGAAAAAGAAACCCCTTATGGCTTATACTGGACTGATAGAATAGCTATGCTGAGCAATTCCCACAGCAATGAGATCACACCAGAGTGGAAAGCGCAGGGGGTACCCTAGGCAAACCAGTCCCAACTTGAGGGCTACTTCCGAAACTAAATCTGCGAGAAAATTACTTCTGAATGTCTGATTGGGACAAGGCGAACTGATTAGATTTCCTTACTGAATACCATGTCAAACCTCCTTAGAAATAATGTGAGCTCACCGAAAAAGAAAAAAATATATATATTGAAGAAAAATTCATAAATGCTTAACTTCGTGCTGAGACTGGGACTCAAACCCAGGCACAAAATCGCCTAGCAGACGAGAGTGAAGATACTACCTGCTATGCCACACCATCCTCCCAACAACAATAACAAAAAACAGAAGAATAGAAAACGGAAAGGAGCGAGAAAAGAAGTGTTTTGGCCGTTTAATGGCAAAAAAATGTACGTAAACACCGTCCCAGAAGGTGTGGAGGGTTGGGCTAAGGGACATCAGTTTTGCTAGTATGCTTTGCTGTGACCTGTTATGTTTGGAATTAAGTCCAGCTGAGCAAACATCATAATAGCAGCTGATTTCATCTTTCCGACCCCCCCACCATGCTGGGCTGATCAGGGACTCTCATTAGCCAAACGTTTCTGAAAGTAATCTGACGTTTAAAGCCAGTGTGACAAGGTGTGAGCGTCCAGTCTGCGTCCGAGACCTCCCCTCTCTCTATGCAGTTCATGCCAAGGCAAGACAAGGCAGAGTATTGCTGCAGTTCAAATGATGAAAGGAAGATGGAGAAAGAACGAGGTGGAGGGGGATCGAGGGAGAGATGGAGAGGGATAGAGGGAGAGATGGCGGAGGGGGGTAGGGGGAGAGAGGGAGGGGGGGAGAGGAAGAGTAGTAGAAGGAGGGGGAGAAGAGAGGGACGACTTGGAGAGAGAAAAAGAAGAAGGG
>JAOWAR010150011.1:0-11414 GCA_028571005.1 Clathrina lutea
TAATTTAATTAATACTGGATTCTAGTTTTTGCTTGGTTATCACAATTACATATTGAGTGGTTTCAATAATTTCCAAGATTTGAATGAAGGAATATGTGTTGATTGGGTAACAAATGCATTATTTTTTGAATATGCATTTAGAAAAATATCTTTAATCAATATTTGTTAAACAATAACAATTTATACTCTGATCTCTCCTGACATTAATTTTGGGAGTAAGGCATCACGAATTTTTATTAAATTATTCAATTCTTTTGTATTGTTTCGTTGCTTCCGGAATGTTTGATTAATGATTTTATGAAAATTGATTACAGTTTTTTTATAATATGAAAAACTTAATTTCTCTAAATCTGTCTTTTTTAATCCAATTATTACACTGCCACCAGATTCTCTAGTTAATTTTTTTGTGTGATGGCTAATAATCTCATATAGAAATTCACCATGAAATTTTTTTGGTGTTAAACTTGCAACTCCTCGTCCCAAACAGTATTCGTTATCCGAAAATATAGCATTTCCGATTGTAGCTCGAACACAGAGTAAAACATCATCTTTTTGACAAATTCTAGTCGGTGCTGTAGTAAATTTTTTGGGAGTTATGGTGTTCAATGTAAAATCAGCTGGTCCATTTAGTAACGGCATGCCTTCATTCTTAGTATTATAACTAGAACCAAGAGGAGACAATCCCATGATTAATTTAGATACGTTTTCTAACGTTTGAACTTCCCATCCCCTTGGAATCCTCCCAAGCTCCGATTCCTCAAACTCTGTTACTCCGTCATAGTCAACAAACCATGATTTGAAGACTAGCTAAAACAATCAACAAACCATGATTTGAAGATTGCCTGTCCAATTTGTTCCAGGATTTTGTTTTGATTTTGAAGGTTTTGGATTTTTTTGTCTAAATCGTAGAGAATTTTCCCAATTTGTTCTTGTTGAGATAGAGATGGAAGCATCATGTCTAAAGTTAGCAGAACATTCTTTGGTAAACTTCCTCTAGAACTGTGAGCATCAGATAGTCTTCGCAGTTCATTATAACGAGATTTTAAATTATAAAAAAGAAATTTTGGATGAATTATTTTTCTATTTGCCCTTAAAACGACAACTGATTGATTCACATAAGTATCAATCAAACAAAAGGATGTTTGTCCACGTGTATGTCCTTGTCCTGCAGATGCCATAACTACATCTTCTTTTTTTGCAAGACGTGTGCTGGAGTCTTCAACTCCTAACAATGTGATCTTTCTTTCTGTATCTACAATGAAACTATTTCTTGTCTCACCTGATGAAAGCCAGTGGATATCTCCATTCCAATATTTTTCATTTTTGGTAGAAGGGGTGCCTCCACTAAAAATTTTACATATATCAGACAGTTTTCTTCTGTTCAATTTTCTAATTTGCTTAGATTCCAAATCCTATTCATCACCAAATATTCCAAATTTTAACATTTCATCAGTTGTCTATTTACTAGCTTATTTTTATCATAGTAATTTTTATCAAAAATATATCATATAAAGTGTGACAAAAAAACCATCAAATTACAAGATAACATCGTTTGATAACTTTTGCAAAATTGATTCTGTAAAATACTGGAGAGAGCAACTAAGCGATGCCAACACAAAAAACATAAAAAATGACTCACAGCTTGGCGGTACGAGAAATGCTTACACATACGGTCTGCTTGCATTTCATAATTGGCTTTCAGACAGAAAATTCCAGTATACAAAAACAATTCATACAAGCAAGAATACCATACAACTATACAAAATCAATGTATCTCTAAATGGAGTGAATCATCTTCTTGAGTTAAGCAAAGAACATATACACGAGAAGGCAGATTTTGCACTTTTGATAAAAGAATATCTTGCAGAACTGTCCTCAGAGAAAAGCCAATCAACTGTAAAAAATTCAATGTACTCAATTAAATCATTTTTCAGGGAAAACCAGTCACACATTCCCTTTTCATTCATGCATAAAATAAAAAGAAACAGCAAAAATCACATGATAAAATATCTCTCACTTGAAGAACTACGCGGCATTCTATCAGGCAAAGATGTGCAACCGATTGAGAGGGCTGTCTTCTTGTGCAAGTTTCAGAGGGGGCTTGATAGTTCAACTTTTGCAGACAGATTCAATTTTGAGGTATGGGAAAGTCTCCTAATTCATTTTGGAACCGACAAGCCAGAATCGTGGAACCTGCAAGACACGCCAGTCCCAGTACCCCTTGTAAGGGTAAAGACAGGATTTGCACATACAGGATTCCTTGACAAGGATGCGGTCTTGGCATTAGTCCAATACCTCAAGACAAGGCAAGACAAGCCAGAAATTAATTCTCCATTATTCATTGATACAAGGAAAAACCCAATCACCGTAAACTGGATATCAAGAAGATTTCACAAATTAGCCACAAGATACCACTCAGAGCACAGTACATCAGAACACTCTGCTGAAAACAGATGCACACCACACGAGTTAAGAGACTTGCTTAAGTCAACTATGATTGATTCTGGATGCAGGCCAGACATTGCAGATCACGTGATAGGACATGCTCCAAAGGACTCCTATGAGAAACAGACAATTTTGTACCCTGAGTCAATCGTGCGGGAATTTGCAAAGGCATCAGACAGAATCAATATCTTTACTGGTTGCAAAGACAGTAAATGCAAAAAACCTGTAGCATCTTACAAGAATGCCAACAAAGAGTCGTGTAATGTAACACACACCATATGCAACATTAAAAATATTCAGAAAAGAATGAAAGAGCATGAGAAACGGCTCTCAAATATTGAGAGAATCATATCTTGGTAATTAGTTGACGACATGACATTCAAGATTATGCTTAAATCATGATTATGCAGTAAATAAACAGCCATGAGCCCGTTCGAGTTAAATGAGATTGAGCTAGTAGAATTACCTGCCCATCAGGTATTCTCAGAACTAGGGTATGAAACACTGGAAGGAAAAGACCTCAATGATGAGCGAAAAAACTACAATGATATAATCCTAACAGATAGATTGGAGACAAAAATTCGTCAATTAAACCCTGATCTGCCTGAAATTGTATACGATACTGCCATTAATCATGTAAAGTCACTCACAAATCCTACAACAATTGAAAACAACCGAGAGTTTCATCAAATGCTACTTGCAGGAGTCAAGGTACCATATCAATCAGAAGATAAGACAAGATACTATGCAGTAAAAATAATTGATTTTGATGTTCCAGATAACAATGACTTTTTAGCAGTAAGACAGCTTATCATAAAACAGCAGCAACAAAGAAGAACAGACCACATTCTATTTGTAAATGGTCTGCCCCTAGTCATTTTAGAATACAAAGACCCAACTAATACTTCAGCAAACATTATTCAAGCTTACAAACAACTAGGAATTACAAATTACCAGAAATACATTCCAAGATTATTCAACTATGTTTCATTTCTGGTAATCAGTGACAAAACACATGCAAGATATGGGACAATGACTGCTACATTTGAGAGATTTTCAGACTGGAATGATCCTGATGATCCAGACAAGACAGTTGCAAACAGATTGGAGATGATGCAGAGACTGATGCTAAACAAAACAACACTGCTTGATCTGATTCAAAACTTTACAGTGTATGAATCAGATGGAAAGAAAACAATAAAGAAAATTGCACAGCAACACCAATACGTAGGCGTCAAAGCTGCACTAAAACGAACACTGGATGTCTACCCACAAAAAGGTGAGAACAGAATCGGGGTAATCTGGCACACTACAGGCAGTGGAAAGTCACTGACAATGATTCTATTTACAAATATTGTCTCACAACTAAAGCAACTAGAAAATCCTACTTTTGTAATACTTACTGACAGAAAAGACCTGGATGAGCAGCTAGAAAACTTCTTTGAGGTTGCAGGATTTCCATATCCAAAACCAAAGACTGCAATACTGGAAGCTGAATCCATAGTTGATTTAAGAGAGAAACTGGCAGTACCTGCTGGGAAAATCATCTTCACCACAATTCAAAAATTCCAAACCACGCCTGATGAAAAAGAAGGCAAGGCAAAATACCCGTTAATCTCAGATAGGCGAAACATCATAATTGTTGCAGATGAGGCCCACCGCTCTCAATACAAGACTATGGCTCAAAATTTACAGAGGGCACTGCCAAACGCAATGAAGATGGGCTTTACAGGCACGCCAATTGAAAAAGAGGACAAGTCAACTACACATGTATTTGGGGAAGTACTTTCAGCCTACAAAATCAGCGATGCAGTTAGGGATAGGGCAACAGTAGAAATCACTTGCCAGAGTAGACTGGTTAAGCTACATCTGCAAAACAAGATGATCGGTGCTGATTTTGACAAGATTACTGAGGATTTGGATCCTGATGTGATAGAGTCTTTATCAAAAAAGTGGTCTGAGCTCAAAACAATGCTTGAAGACCCTGACAGATTAGAGGTAATTGCAAAAGATTTGGTCCATCACTTTAAAGAAAAACAAAAAACCCTCAAGGGAAAGGCAATGCTTGCAGCATCAACTAAATTGGCTGCAGCAAGATATGCTGACTTGATTGAGAAGATTCCCGGGGCACCAAAATGCACTTGCATAGTTTCTGGAACTGCACAGGAACTGCCTGATGATACACCACAAGAAAAAAAGAGTCGTGAAGAAACAGTATCAAAGCACTACAAATCAAAAAAAGAGATAGAAGATTTGGTAAGAGAGTTCAAAGATGAGACTAGTGACTTGGAATTACTGGTTGTGTGTGACATGTATCTAACCGGATTTGATGCACCAGTTACACATACAATGTACGTGGATAAACCACTACGGGATCATAATCTGATTCAGGCAATATCCCGTGTAAATAGAGTTCACAGGGACAAACCCCATGGAATGATTATTGATTACATTGGAATTACTGATGACTTGAAATCAGCATTCCGATCATACAATGATTCAGATGTCAAAGGAGCAATGATTCCAACTGATGAAATCATCACATACATGAAAAACAAACATCGTCATTTATGTAGTTTCTTTACTGTAGACATGTCTGAGAAGCCATACAGCCAAAGAAAACAAGGATCATACCTTGATGATGCAATAGAGGAAATTCTTGATGATCAGGAGGTGCGAAAACAGTTCATAAAAAATGTTGCAGAACTGACAAAAGCATATGCCGTATGTACACCACACCCTGCATGCCAGGAGGTAGAAGAAGACCTGAGGTTCTTTCAGCTCATGCGTAGAATCATGTCAAAATCAGTTGCAGGCATACTGTATACGCCTCCAGAAAAAGAAGATGCAGTCAGGGATTTGGTAGAAGAAGCAATTGATGCAGATGAGAACATTTGGTTCCATGACATAAAGTATGATGATCAAAAGATTGATCTAAACAAGGAATACATGGAAGAGATAAGGCAGATCTCACACAAAAATCTCAAGATGGAGTTGGCATACAAACTGCTTGATGATGCCATCAAAGCACGGCTAAAGGGCAATGTTATAAAACAAAAGTCATTCCAAGAAAGAATAGAAAAGACACTGTCAAAGTACCACGGTAAATTTGAGAGCTTTGAGACATTATATCCAGAATTTGAAAAAGTAGCCTCAGAGGTTACTTTTGAATCAAAAAGAAAAGAAGAATTGGGGATGACTGATGAGGAGATTGCGTTTTATGACATCATAATGATGGGAAAAGAGTATCTGCAAAATGACTCCATAGCAGGAAAGATTGCAGTAGATGTTGTGGACTATCTAAAGAAAAACCTAAAGATTGACTGGCTAAACCAAGATCAAGTAAAAGCTGAGATTAAAGTCGGAGTGACCAAAATTTTACTCAAAGAGAAGTTCCCAATTGAAGAGATTGAAAAAGTAGTTCCAGTAATTATGCAGCAGACTGAGAGAAACTATGGTCAAACGAACTCAATATGACAATTGCCGCAAGAAGTCCGTTATAAAATACATGGAAATGTCTTCTAGTCTGAAATCCGTATATCTCAATGGAGGTTACCTTGATGATTGGAATCCCTGAAAGTGACAAAACAACACTTGCAGAGATTGTATTTCCACACCATGTCCATATATCTTTAGATAAAATCAAATATTTTTGAGAAAGTCACCTTTGCTGATCCCTGCCAGAGACAAAATCCCAAAAAGGGTTCCTACCTTGACTTCTTTGTGCATTGGAACAACTGTAACTGTTTTTCTTCCATTGGCAAATTTGTTCAAAACCGCATGGCTTCCAGTTTGCCTGGAAACCTGAAAGCCAAAATCTTCAACAAGAATTTTTATTATTTTGCTTGCAGAAAGTCTAGGAAATCTCGACACTCAGCGCACCAACCATGTCTATGTTTTTTAGGGATTCTTTTGCATCGGGCATCTCCTCAAGATAAAGACTAACTGCCTCTTTGATGTTTGCAAGTGCCTCTTCGATTGTATCTCCCTGAGTTGTCACTCCCGTAGCTGCCTCTTTTATCACATACATGCCATCCTCCTTCCAAAACACCGTCTGCAGTTTCATGCATTATCTTTGCACCGTAATAATTTTAATCTTTTCAGAATAACTGCATGGTCTCATCTGAAAAATAACTCGATCCTATCAGCAACAGTTTCAGCATTGCGTATGATCTCATGCTCCCAAACCTGTATCGCACCCAATTCATCTTTTTCAGGTATTTTATCACACTTGCTCTTCTTGCCTTGTTGCGAAGCATTTTCTCTCTACAGTATTCCCTGTTGGTTTTGGGTTCCAAATAGCACATCTTGTAGCCATGATAAATACATGAACTTGATAAAGCAAGCTTCAACAAAACCAATCTTTGTTACAAACTTGGGAAAGAGAATCAACAAGGTTACAATAGTCAATGAAGGCGATTCAATAAAAGTCACCCCTAAGCTTGGATTGACAAAAAGATATGACGTGAGATTAATGACATTTTGAAGCTTCATGAATTTAACTGGTTATCCAGTGGAAAAGACAGTTGTTGACTTAAGATGAACTCTTAGTTTTTTATATTCAAACTAACTATAGTTAGACATATGATTCCTAGACACATGGAGAGTGAAGACGTAAGGAATCCACTTAGTTATTATTTGTCCCTGTTGGGCTTGGTTAGAAAATATTGTAAGATAGAGCATGAAGGAGTCGATAAAAACCATGTTTTTGAAAATTATTCTGTCTATACCTATATTTCTAAAAGTGAAGATAGTGGTAAAAAAGTAGTCTATAACAAGACTCTTTTTGACACAAATAAACAACATCTACGTCATTTTTGAGATTGTACGTGACTTCATTTTTTTATCTACCTAACGTAACACTTTAGCACCCGAATGTAACACTAGGTTTGAAATCAGTGAAAACAACCTAAGATGGAACAGTGTATAACTGCCTATCAAGGTGGCAATGATCTAAATCATTACCATGCAAATTTTGCATACCATCCCAATGATCATACAGTGCTTTCTGTAAATTCTGGCTACCATACACTTGATGAACTGATACCTGTCTTTAACAGCATAGGAAATTGACTAGATTTTTCATTGTCTTTGTACTGTGTTATAGCATGTGAAAAGATGCCCCTTTGGTTTGCAGGTTGTGACAATCCACACTGTTATGCCTTGCAACAAACAGGATTGGCAGTGGTAATTATAATAGTAGGAATATTGAATATCATATTTGGGTTTGTTGCAAAGTATCTATGGGATGCGTGCAAAGAGTAAGTACGGATATATCCAGTGTTTTAGGCACGATTTACCAATATATTTTGATTAAAAAAACCAAAAATTTTAGGAACTTACATATACGATACTGTTACTAAGTAACATATGGCTACAAAATTAGGTTACGTACCAGAATGGGAACCAGAGCATACTGCCAGAGTTGAGAAAGCCCTAAAGTCAAAGACTACTCCCATGACAATTTTGGAAGGCATTATGAAGATCTAGTTGGGTGAAGAATTGTTTTGGGTAAGCAGCACAGTATCAAGACAGAAAAGAATTGAGTGGGATATTAATTGGCGCAAACGAGACAGATGACCGGGAGTGGTATGATACCGGGATAATAGATACGGGAGGATACGTTAGCGTACATAACAGACTAGCTTTCTCGGACGGCAGCATTATGAAGCATACAAAAAGACTGGGAATCAAATCAGGCAAAATGCAACTGTCTGGTGTACTGCCTGAGACTGAGACCACAATAAGATCAGCAAATACATCCACATTATATAGTAGTACCGGGAGGAGATTTACGTGGAGCACGCCATATGACAGGATCAAAATAAAATACGGAATATCAGCGAATGCGAGTTTTAATTATGAAATTTTGGCGGGGTCGCGAAAAATATCAAAAGGCAGTTATGATGGTTCGGGATATCGTACCGAAATTGATAACGCACAATCTATAAGAAATCTTGACTTTAGTATTATTCTTCCAACAAGGCCTACCACAAAAGTTACATTGTATATATATTATATCAAAGGGGTAACACAGTTAAAATCGTTAGATTACAGCTTAAATTACAAGGAAGGTGTATTCGGATCACCCCAGCAAATTAAAAAATTTACTGTGCCTGCCAATACCACATACACATTTTCGGAACTATTGATAGTACCGCCGACAAGTACTTTCATACTTATTTTGCCGTGGCCATATCGTAGCGACTATAATCTTCGTCTGTATGACATTGTTACAGTAAGAGAAAGATGATAGCATTAGAAATTATCAAGAAGTGTTTAGGGGGTCTTTCTAAAACAATGGTCTTCACATGAACATGTCCAGCCAAATTCAGTCGAGACAACATCATGTTGTTTGCTTCTTGATTGTGAATTTACTTTGTAATGATTCTCGTCAACCCTGACAATCTGATCCTGTCTTTCAACAATCTCTTTTCCTTTTCTTTGCCTCTTATTCATATATCTATAATAGATAATCTAGGTAATAAGAGTTGCATATGATTTTAATGTAATTTAGTATGTAATGATAATATAGATTATAATGCTCATGTAGGTAATTTTAAATATAGTGTATGAAATAATAATATAGGTAATAATTGTGCTTTCAACTGTGACAATCTCATCAAAGGTTCAAAAGGCAAACACCTCAAACTCTGTGAGGACAACACTGCCTAATGACATCGTAAAAGAGTTAGACATTAGTATAGGTGATCTTTTGATTTGGAATGTCGAAGAAAAAAATGGCAAGAAAACAATCACAATAAAAAAAGTGGAGAGTTGACCAATATTGCCCACGTTTGTAAACCAGATTTTCAATGTTGACTGTATTGAGTTCATGAGGGGGCTAAAAAACAGAAAAGTTGACGTGATAGTCACATCTCCACCATACAACATCAATAAAAAATACACTACATATCATGACAATCTCGACAGGGGAGAATACCTTGAGTGGATGTATTAAGTAGCGACAGAATCAAAAAAAATAATGGCAGATGACGGTTCATTTTTTCTCAACATTGTCGGGAAGCCAAAAGACCAGTGGTTAGCTATGGATGTAGCCAGAGAGTTTGGAAAGGAATTTGTGCTTCAAAATACAATTCACTGGATAAAATCAATAGCACTAAACAAAAAAGAAAAGGGAAATACTACAAAAGGGCTTAACGGGGATTTTGCAGTAGGTCATTTCAAGCCAATCAACACAAACCGCTTTTTCAACCAATGCCACGAGTACATATTTCATTTTACAAAAAAAGGTGATGTAGGTCTTGATAAAATTGCAATAGGCGTTCCATATGCACACGACAGCAATCTTTCAAGATGGAAAACTAAGAAGAACAGAAGAGATAGAGGTAATGCATGGTTCATTTCATATGAGAACAAGCAAGGCAATTTCTACCCTGTGGAGCATCCTACAGTTTTTCCAGAAAAATTGTCATATCTGTGCATAAAGGCACATGGCACAGACAAGAAAAAGATGTTGGTCTATGACCCATTTATGGGATTGGGGAATACTGCACTTGCATGTGTTAGGCTTGGTGTTGATTACATTGGAACTGAAATAGACAAAAAATACATCAAGATTGCAAACAGGGCAATAGCACATCATAAAAAGGAATTATCACAAACAACTCTTGACGAATGACTAATTAACAATACGTTTTTCTAGATTAGTGTGGATTTAAGCAAAATATACAAATTCTCAAAAGACTTGGGCAGTGTTGAATTTTCAGATCTTGTAAAATCCTCATCTGGATTTGATATAATCCCTGTCAGCATGGAAGACAATAAGCACAAAACCACAAATCATTACTGATAAAGGCACTTAACAACTTTGTATCCTCAAGCAGAAAGGCAACACGCTTTACAGGTAACAGGGTCAATGATATTGGGTCTGCATTAGAGGAAACAGTAAGGCAGGAGATTCTCAAAGTGGGAATGAATGCTGAGAAGTTAAAAGGCTCTGGCTATCCAGATTTGGTAGTAACTCATGATGATTTGACTGTGTATATAGAGATGAAAAGCTCTGGCACTAAAAACAAGAGCACAGTAAATCACAGACTGTTTTATTACACCTCTGGAAAAAAAGTAAAGATTGATGCTATTCACCTCTTATTGCAGATTGAACTTACAGAAGAAAAAGACAAGTTGTGGATAGTCGATGAGTGGGTACTAAGAGACCTGAAGAAACTAAAGGTAAAACTAAAATCAGAATTTAATGCAAACCAGAAGGATTTTGGTGAGTTAGGTTATCATATCATCTTACAAGTGACGTAACATGAATCATGACACTATCACACATAGAATAACACAAGCTGAAATTACTTGGAATATGATCAGTATCGGACAGCATGAGAAACGTGAGTTTTATTCAAGATTGCCAGAAAGATTCACCGTCAAGTGGGAATGTTTGTCTCAAAAAATAGAACTTTGGGAAAGCGTAAAATTTCCATAGGTAAGTTGGCTATGAAGCAGTTCAAGCCATTTGATCTGATACATATCAAAATATCCGAAGATATGATAATTGTCACTAAATCACCTGTACAAGAAAATAACTAGGGATGAAAGTTTTCCACCACTCGAAAGTAAACACGAAGAATTACCACCTGTTATTTATACAGAACCGCCCCGAGGATCATTTATTAATAATTATAATGTACTGGATTCATGGATGCAGAAACCAAGCAGTTCATAGTAAAGGCAGTAAAAGTAGCCAATGATGATTTTATCGTGGAATTTAACAAGTTAATTGACCACATAAACAAGAGTTTTACTCATGTTTACAAGAGGTTTGATGACATTGAGAATAGGCTTGACATAATAGAAGGCAAGCTGACAGGCGTAAGCAATGACACAAAAATCATACCTGATATTTTTGAGCTCTTAGAAGAAGATGGTCAAGACATTGCAAAACTCACCCATAGGATAGAAAATTTAGAGAGCTAAAACGTACACGGCATTTGCGGGGATCC
>JAOWAR010150022.1:0-11413 GCA_028571005.1 Clathrina lutea
TCGCGTCCTAAGAACTGCTGTTCTTAACCTTCTTTGAGTTGATCATGAGAGTGAGATCCAAAAAGTCCTTCAACCTTATTGTGAAAACTGATTTAACACGCACTCCTATGAACGTTGTGGGCCTTTCTTCTTTTATTTTCTGATCACAAGGCAAGTACCACGCGGCATGCATGCACACATACATACATGGACATGAAAGCAAGAACAGGAAAGACAATCACATAAACGACAAGGGAAACATGAAATTCAGACGAAAGATCATGGCACGCACCAGTAGGAATAAACATCTATTATGATTGTTAAGCTGCATGCTGGTTGCATCAATCATGCCAGTTTGTGGTGTTTCTCAAAGGAAGACCATCATGCTCATAGGTGGCAAAGTGGCCCCTGTGCCGTCAATGGGTGACTACTAAGTGGAATGGTGATTCCCGTGGCCTACACTACAACAACGGAAGATCTTTGGCAACATTGTAAATCATCTCCAAGGCTGTCGAAGGCGCACGGCACAGACCGGTCAAATACGTTCCCCTTTTCCATTTTCTAACCAGGCTGTCCAAACTGCTTTTGACGAAGGCTTTGATTGAAGTGCCAGGTCAAGGCACGTGGCCATAACATGCCGTTTGCCCACGATGTCACCTTTTGAAGTTTTCGGTTCCTGTGGTTACGAGATCAAAATTCATCATCACGAGGCCACTCACAGGTATGAAGCGTGATAAAAAATTTGTCATCATGAGGTCACTCACAGGCGTGAAGTAAGATAAAAACTCATGTCAAAGCACTTGAAATGATTATTGTCCACTGGAAAGCAGGCAGGGTTCTCCTAAAAATGTCGCGCAATCGCGGAGTCGGCCTTAACCTTGCACGTCATCGCAGGCACTGCAAGATGGTCTTTGGGATACGCTGCTTGATGCGCTTGGAAAGCCTCTGAGATGTCTTCCAAATGTAGGTCTGCCAACAGCAGCACCTGAACTGACAGATAACCAAACTACTGGTAAGTGCTGGTAAGACATCCATGGCTTTACCCGTAAATGTCATTAATGCCAGGGGAAGATTTCCTAGCCAAGAGCTGAAGCAGCGTGACAAGAACAAGGAATGCCCTGATGTTCCGCGAGATCAAGATGCTGGCCAGGAAAACAAAGATGACATCCCTTGGTTTGAGAAGCCTGTTCCCTAAAAGCTGGAGGAACCTCCCCACACCATCTCCCTCAAGGAACTACAACCTGTACAGACGAAGCCTGGGATCTTCTTGAACATCGGCTGCAATGCAGCCAGCGAGTTCTGGGGTTGTTCTAGTTTTGATCCATTGCAACACACGCTGGGCAATGCTTTACATTCTCGTTTTCATTCTCATTCTCATTCTCTCTCTCTCTCTCTCTCTCTCTCTCTCTCTCTCTCTCTCTCTCTCTCTCTCTCCCTCTCCCCTTTGCAAAGCTAGCCACTCACAGCTTGAAAAATGTCGTTCCGAGTTGGAGGAGAAGGACATGTGGAATGTTATGCTCATGAACAAGAAGAACTCCCTCGACAGATCGGCGCATTCCACTCTTGTTGTACTCCTCTCTGCAAAAAAAAAAGAAAAAAAGAAAAAAGAAGACGGGAAAAGCCTGAAAAAGTGCCTCAAACAAGCACAAATTTCTTAAGCCCAAGAGGAAAGTCAGCCAAGCACAATCAAAAGAAAAACTCAAACTCCCCTTTATCCTGACTTCCAAGGTCTGTGCACTTCTGTCTACTGGGCAGAATAAGCTTAAGGTTGACACTGTAACAAGTATAGTGTTACTCGTGAGCCAGCACACAATCCATTCAGATGACCAGCCCCCCATTGCTGTGCGTGAGATCCAGGAATTGTGTGCTGACAACCAAGTGCTGCCTTGAAATCATTTTGATCCCACAACAACTGATACCTGGAACAAAAAGCCGCTTGACTGATTGGTATGAGCCCATCCTATACGGATATGTTCTGAGTTAATGACAAATCTCAGATACCCACAGTGTTAAGTTCCACAGTGCCCGGATATGAGCAGTCCGAAAGTGTGTGTGTGTGTGTGTGTGTGTGTGTGTGTGTGTGTGTGTGTGTTAAAGAATTTTGTATCGTTGGACTAGGATGAAAGGTGAAATACGATTCGGTCGTCAGTATGCAAAACCAAAAAATTACAAGAGCAGCAGAAGGCCCGTTTCATATTTCATCAGTTGAGGCGCTGTCATCTCGATACAAGAAAAAAATCCTACAAGAAACCTAGACATTTCTATGCCCACCTGTTTTGGGACCTATCTCAAGACAAGAGAGGGCACTAAGAGATGACAACGGGTCCCAGGGCCATACAGAGTAAGCAAAAAGAGGGCAGAAAGAAAGACGAGAAGAGGGTGTAACCACTGGCGGTTGTCTGAATTATTTAAATCCAGAGTCTCGATGCCGTTATGGAAGCGTCCAACTCTTGCATATGTTGCGTGTAGCTTGGTGGCGATCCCGGTGTACACATTTCCGGCAAGAGAATGTGAGAGAGATTGACAGGGTAGGATACTAGGGTAAGACAAAGTATGAAACAAATAAAGAGGGGAAGGGAAAAAAGGAAGGGGGTAAGGAATTAATATGAATAAGGAACTAAAAATAAAACACTAAAGGTAAATCAACCAGATGATAAATGTCAAAAATAAACAAATGATAGGAAATCATAACAAAAACAGAAATAATAATTAAAGGATCCCTCTCGATCAGGATTATTTCAAACAGACCCGAGGTGTAGAAGGACCACCAACAGACTAGCGTTTGGAAGCAGAATGCAGAGTACCTCACAAGGACACCAAGACCAACGTCAGGCGCCAACATTCAACCCCAACACCGAGAGATTGACCCACCGGACCACAACGCCCAACCTCCCCCTCCCCCCACCTCCTTTACGTCATTAGATAGCTGACTGCCCGAGACAAATGTCCCCCATTCACAAAGAAAAACAGCACAGTGTTTGGCGAAGCAGTAGCCCAGGCATACACTAAGGTATTATTGCCAGCAAGATTGGCGAAGTAAAGTGTGTGTGTGTGTGTGTGTGTGTGTGTGTGTGTTATTTCGAGACGAAAGCTAGAGCTGAAAGTCTGAGCGAAAAAAAGTGCCAGTTCCTCTCGACGGGATTCGAACCTGTAACCTCTGTTTTGTGTGGTGTGTGTGCGTGTGAGTGTGTGTGTGTGTGTGTGTGTGTGTGTGTGTGTGTGTGTGTGTGGGTGTGTGTGTGTGTGTGTGTGTGTATGTGTGTGTGTGTGTTTGTGTGTGTGTGCATGTTTGCATTTAGGTGTGTGTGCTTGCGAACATGCATGTGTGTATCAGTCTGTCTGTGTCTCTGTGTCTGTCTATGGTAAGATGTCTGTGCATGGAAAGATGTGTCTGGCTATGGTAAGATGTGTGTGTCTATGGTGAGAGTGTCTGTGTGTAAAGATACGAGACAAGATCGTTTCTATACGGTGATACAAGAAGGCCTGTTGCAAAGTCCGTACCATGCTCTGCCCGGCAAGCCTGGTTGGGAACATAAAGTGGGCTTAATTTCATCCAACTTCTTGACAGCCTCTCTGTGATAATAGCATCTGGTTCTTAATTTTGCAGCCTTCTTTGTACATAAATAGCGACAGTTTCGGCCACACTGTGGTGGGCTTCGTCATGTTATAGTATAGACCAGTTTCCGATTTTTTTGTTGCTATGGTAATGAACCAAGTTAAACCGACGCTCGACGTGTTGGTTGGCAAGAAATGTTGGATCAACATGGGTGGTGATGGGTAGACGTTCAATGGAGAGTGCTTTTATTCTGTCTGCCTTCTTCCTTGCTTCCGGGATCCGTTTCTGTTTTTGTCTCGCCGGGTTATGATCATGCCTAGATTTTCCGGCAAAATTTCTGTAGAATATCTAGTGGCAAGTTGTCGTGGAGCTGCCGATGAGCAACTGGCGCTGTTACGAAGGCTGAGTAAGTTTACTGTTGCGGAGCCCAAAGATGTGTTCAGGCGATTCAAGCTGGGGAGTTTAAACAAGAAAAGGAAAAGCGATCTTGTCGAGGGTCTGCTGGAGAGTGGACGCGATGGACTTGTTGGTTCGGATCTGTCGTCGTCAGGCGACCACGATAAGCTGCAGCTGGATGATGACGCTCCAGATTTAAGCCTGTCATTGGGAGAATGGCTATCGCGTGGAGGACAAAACGGGCCATCTGTTTGGACGCGTTTGCGTCCCAAGCTATCAAGTTTGACTTCAGACGGTCTGAAGATGTTGGCAAAATCGATCGGGGCGCGCCTGACGAACACCAGAAATAAGGGAGACATCGTTGAGCGGCTTCTCACGCTGAGTCAGATTGGCGCTTTGTCGAATACTGAGGACGACCGGGAAGGCTTGTCCTACATAACGCCGGTTTTCATGCCAAGGATTGGAGAAGAAAAGTGACTACGCAAGGAAGATCTAGATTGTCCAACGGCACAGTAACCAGAAGAATGCTACGAGCGATGTCCTGTTTGGAAGTGAGCGGCAGGTGGTGACAGAACCTTTTTCCCGCACACCACGAGACTATCATTATCACAAGGACCAGCCTGATGATGTGAACAACGGTGATGGCCCTGTGGTACCTCAGGAAGCCTTGGAGTGGCCGGAAGGCCTGGATGAAGTTCTACTAACTCCTACAGAACAAGGAGCTGCAGCAAAGGAAGCAGATAATGCAGCAACATCAGCAGCACTGGAGGAAGCAGCAAGAGATCCCCTGCTGAACATTGCTTCAAGTACTACACTGTCCGCCGTGAAGCGAAGACGGAAACAGCCATCAGCGGGACGAAAGCTTAAGGCTAATACGACAGGCCTTTCTGTCCAGCATGCTAATACACCTCAGCCTGCTTCCGTCCTGCCAGTGATGGCTGCTATTTTTTTGAACAATTTCAGAGATTATTGTTATACATGCCACGATCTTTGAATGTATGGCAACCAACCCTGAAGTACTTCACACATACACATGTTTGTCTGGACTGTATATTTCTTCATTATCCCTGTAAAAGTCAACCATATTGGCCATAATTTCACTGACCAAAAGAACACTGTACAAGTTAACATTACACGAATGTGAGACAAAAGGAGAAGAAACTTTGTTCAAGGAAGCTGTCCAAGAAAACAGGAAGACATCGGGAGAAAGGTTTAGGTAGAGAAAATGTACATACAGTGGATCGACTAAAAAACGTGCGTGTAACACACGCGCGCGCTCACACGCACTCTCTCTCTCTCTCTCTCTCTCTCTCTCTCTCTCTCTGAGAGTCTGTCATTTTTGACACACACCTCACACACCTTGAGCTTTCCTGCCCACACGCACCGACAGGGTCTCTCGATAGATTACACAATATGGCACAGGCTCGAAGTCATGGGTACTAGTTGGATGATGGGTGGGGGAAGAAGGATAAAGACGCCAGCGGAGAGACACAATGGCATAATAGCGGGATCCGGCTGAGTTGGTGTAGGTGTAGAAAGACGGAGAGCAGAAAGCAGTGGAAAAGCGGTCGATAGGTTACTCAATCAACCGGCGTCCAGGGGGTTGCTCGCCAAAGAAAAAAGTAAAAACATCACAACTGAAGGGGATGGTGTCCCTCCTCCTCTAGAACTTGCTTTTGGAGGCAAGCAGGCGACGGACGGTAAAACATAGCAGCCTGGCATGGTCATGCGCCAACTGCAAGGGCGGCTGTGGGTGCACAAACGCCTCCAGGACATCCTCTGTCACCTCCAGCACCCAACGCTGCGACCCGTCGTCCCGCACAACTAGAAACTTCTCCAACTGCGAAGGCCCGGGAACAACAACAACAAAAAACAGCCTGTCAACGTTGACCGACGACCATCCATGTGAAGAAAAAGGATAATTGCGCCTTTCCTCTCTCCCATCTTCGACCACGAACAACTGCCTATCCACAACACTCGCTACCTCCATCGCCAAACAAAACCTGAAACGACGACCACTGCAAGCCAAGCTCATGTCGCGTGGCCAAGCGTGGCTGGCGTGGTCGCGATCTCGCGGTTGAACGTCGACGTCGAACGTCGCCATATATTGGGTTGCTATGGAAAGATACACCAAAAAATTAATTTTGGGCAAAATTGCCTTAACCGGTCAAAGTAAAGTCACTTCTCGCGACGCGCCATTGCTCCAAATTATGCACGTTAACAGCTGTGCCAGTCTGCCTGCGCTGCCAAGCCTCAAAATACACGCCGTAACACGGAGCTGGCATATGCCTTGAGCATGGACGTGCACGTGTACTGCCTCGGCCGCGACTTGCACGCTATCCCTCGCGCTACCCAGCATCGAGCGCCTCAGGCCATGGTGCTTGACGCGTGATGCAATGAGCAGCGTTCAACACTAACCGTTTCTTCTCTAAGCATATCCTTACTCTACTGCGGAAACTCTCTGCCGAGGGACTCGGGAAACGTCCGCTCATTTCAAGATACTCGTCCATTCGTCCGGCCTTTGCCAATCGGAACGATCGCTATCGGTCATGGAGAGACGAGGGAGCAGCCTTCTTTTCACGGGTCTCATCGTCTCTGCCAGCCTGTTGACGGTCACAGGACAAGGACCTCAGTGCTCGTCGACAAGCGACTTAGGCAGATTGGATTGTATTAAAATTCGTCGATATACACCTCAGTGGCAGTGGGCGACCTGTCTGACGGAAGACTATATTATCGGTTTGAGCAAGCAGCGAGGTCTTGAACACGTTTGCTCAGATTCGACAGCAGTGCAGTGCTGGTACCAGTGCCAGTTGGAAGTCCACAACAATAACAGCGGGCCGGTGGACAAATCCTGCCAGTGTACCCAGGGAGCGACACCCAGCGTTCCCGAGACCACCTTACCACCAGAATGCTTCAGCCCAAGGGCCGATGACTGCTCGTGGTACCGCAACTGTTTGGAAAGGCGATACCCGTGCTCAGGGACGAACGACGACTACGCCGTAGGCTTTGGCGAAAAGTTCTGCAACTTGTACTCTCGCAACCAGGCGCTGTTTTCTCCGACGGGACAGGTGTGGATTGATCAGGTGCGTAAATGTGTGCAGGTCAAACTTGTGTATCTGCTTCGGCCGTTTGAGACGGCGAGCTGCGGGAGGATTCGCCGCGAAGCGTTCGCCAGTCACAATCCTTGCTACGTCAACAGCCCCACCTCGGTGTGCAGTTTGACTTGCAACGACCTGAAACAGATCTTTTTCCTCGTCTTCCCGAACACTCCTGGAGGCGCGCTACGGGACGTCATATTACAAACCGCCGAAGCGTTCGCCAGTTGCTTTCCATCCACTGAGGCGAAGGCGAGTAGACTCCAGTGTGGCTTGGCGCTGGCTAACACCTACCTGGTGGTGAAAGGGTTAGCGTCGGACGCGATCAACACAATCAAGAACGTTAGCAGCGAGGTGTGGAGGCACGTCACCCAACAAGTTTCGGAAACTGTCAGCAAGTCGCTGAAATGGGCGGAGAAAGGACTTCAATGGATCACCGTCCCTCAGCAGGTGGAGCTTTCTTCTTCCCTCCCCACCGGTACCTCGAACTCGGGTCAGCGACGAGACGCAAACGAAGACACGACAGCCAACCTGATCATCCGGATGTTCATTGTCGACAAGGCTACGATTAATTCCATTGAACGATCACAAAATACCACCGCTATGGGGAGAGAGAGTCCTGCCAAAGCCGTCGAAGAGCTGGCCAAGGCCATCACCACCCTGCCGCTACTTCAGAATATCGTAATCAACTTCAACGGCAGTAACCTGGTCGCTCGGGTTCACTCTTTTTCTGAGTGTCTCGATCTGCAGTGCAACACCACCAACCCCAACTTCACCGACGTCCAACCCCCTCCGAATCTTGGGGTTTCATCAGGAAGTACAGCATTTCTTGGAGATCAAGCTTATGGCCGGCAGTTGCTGGCAGCTCTCCTGTTCAGCATGCTTGGATTGCTGTTCTGGTAGAATAGCAGAGGCTGCAGAGGGTTGAGACAAATTCCAACCAAGTCATACTTAGTTTAATTGTGGAATGTTTCTCATCACCCATGACTCCCTTCTTGTCTCACTACATGTGCATGATCTTCAGACTGTGTAGAGCCCAGCCGCATGTTGTAGGTCATACAGAGTGTAGTGGTGTTCTGTTCTCAGGCTAGTGATTGGCTGATTCATGGCAGCCGTTACCTTTAATTAGCATGTTTCAGTTTCAGCACGCTAGTTGCAGTTGTGTCTCGCTCTGTTCTTTGAAACAATCACTGTCCAGCACTGTTATTTTGAGAGTGTAACATTTGATCTTAATCAGTGTTACAATCTCCAAAAAGATCTCGGTAATATTGCCCTACTCAGGGTATGTCCAACTATACTTTGTGATTGAAGACTGGGTCTGAAACAAATAAAATAAAACTTTCCCTAAACACTTGCAACATCGGAGGTTGTAAATCTCTGCTGCGGTTTACCTCTCCCTTTATCACCAGCCGGCAAGACTTGATAGTTGCGCGACGTTTCAGCAAGGTTGCTCTGGCCATGGCCTTCTCCGACCTAACTTTGGTCTAGAGAAGGCTAGGGCAACATGGCAAAAACACTGGTATCACCCAGCAGTCTTGACTGGTGATAAAGAGAGCGATACACACCACTTGCAACATTGATTGAAGTTCTTTGGAAAAGAAAATATCCTAAGACTCGTCTCCAGAAGAGTACTTTGGTGAAGAAAACTCGAAACAAAGGAAGGGAGATGACCGTACGAAGGAAACAAATAAACTGAAGAAAATTTGATAAAAGCTCTTGTCACCCAAGGCCGCAGGAATGTCGGCCAATATTTACCCGAGCCTGCACATCGACCTCGGTTGCGCCTCGGTCAATATGGCGATGGAAATATAGCCGACCTTTCCAAGGCTGAGGGTGATAAGAAGCTTATCCCAATTTCGCTCAACTTCTTGACTGCCTTTTTGATAAAAATGGCTTGAACTCTTGTTTGTGCAGTCAGGTTGGGTATGTATATAACAACAGTTTCGGCTACTCTGTGGTAGCCTTCGTCAGGTTATAAAAGGAAGAATTTTCCAGATTCCTGGCCTATTTATGTCTGTGCTTTTCGTGGACTGACGGTTCGACTTGAGATCGTAAAACGTACGAATGATACGCTAAAATTATTCGTACAAATTCTATCCCGCTCAGTTTCCAAAACTTAGCACTTATGCTTGACCCTTGCGAGGGTCGCCCATCGGTCAGAGATTTGGACGCCCTTGTCTCGGTTCGAAGCCGGTTGTTGAAGGGCGATATAAAGGGCTTCTTTCATCTTTCTTGCGAACCAACGGCTTTCCATGTCTAGAATTCTGACCTCAAACCATGCGATCCTGCGGTCTTCGTTCCATACATACATGTTCCGCGACAGTGGACTGCTCGATCCTACCATTTTTGGTGTTCCTTTCATGCTCTTTCCTCCGAACAAGCAATGATCGAGCCGACTCACCAATATATTTGGCTTCGCAGTCACTGCATGGTATCTCGTACACAATCCCTTTGCGTTTCTCTAGAGGGATTTTGTCCTTTATACCGGCGCAAACCTGCCACTGCCAAGCAGTAGCCTTAGCAACTGCGCGGTTTCCCAATTTTGTCAACACCCTGCGTATTTTTTCACTTTTCACTGGTATCAGCAACATATGGCATTACCACTGTTGCGGTCAGTTTGTCTAGCTTGGGTACCAAATTCCCAGCCTTTCTTCTCCAATTCCTAATAGTTCTTCTCAGGGTATCATCGACAAAAGCTCTGGGATATCCGTTTGCACGTAGCAGGTCATACAGGTGCCGCTCTTCACGCTTCCTGCCCTCAGTCAACATCTGTCTGAGCATAGTGCGGATTCATCGATTACCTGTGACAGTAGCTAAACGTTTTCTGGGTGCCAAGAATCTGGAAAAGGCGAAAGCTTGCCTGAAGGTGGCGAGAAAAGCCCTTTTGATGGGTGTGTGCAACAACGAGGCTCTAGTGAAGTGTGTCTAAGGCTTTGTGTTCAGAATGTTGAAGGAAGTTGAAGCGAAATACGCAGGTAAAAGTGATTTTGTTCAGTGCACGTGAACAAACTGATTGTGATACTGTACAGTACAAGCGTTCCATGTGTCGTGAGAGTTGTGTTGTGTTAAGACCTTTCCTGCTTGTGTTTGTCAGAATCGTCAGTGCTGTACCATGTGTGAACGAACTTCAATGGTTGTGCTTAGCTGACAAGGTGGTAAGGTCCTGGCAGATATCTGTTTCCAGTCTGCATGATAGTTTGACAGTGCTTTTTAAGCAGGACATCGATTGTAATGAAGAGAGGGAGCCGAATTGATTTGAGTGGTGATGAGGATAGCAGGGCCGTTATTCTACTTCGAACACTTTGAGAAGAACTTGGAAGCCTTAGGACGGAGAACGCTTGGAATGGAAAGACTAGGAGGCGTATTTCGAACTCTAGTGAAAACCTCCAAGTGGAAAAGTACGATTAAAAAGTTACTGCCCCGAGGCCCTCTTGCTCACCATTTTCTGCTGCAATCCAAGAAGCTCAGAAGAGGGCTATTTTTCTCTTCAACATGGAGTAATTAAACCAACACATCTAATACGTGGAAAACGGAGTGGTGAGAGACTATAGGTTTGCATTTCTTCCTCAGCTTCGGAATATACCAATAAAGTGAAGTATGGCTTTCTTCAAAATTTAGACTAAACATTGCCTGACGGAAGAACAAAACAGGATCTACCATGTGTGCATGCCTGTGTGAAGGAATGACATGTTAAACCTGAGCGGGCATTTTGTGGCCGTCACTGTCCTTCGCTGTTTACTCAAGTCTTAGATTACCTTTACAAGGAGCTCTCGTGTCATATGAAAACGATTGAATGTCTCACCTGCGACGCTCATTTCGCCTGGGTTTTCTTCTGTCAGACTCATTGCCGAGCTCGTCCGTTTGTATTTGAGGCTGGTGAGGGCGTAGTCACAAAATAGATTACACCGAAACGTCTCTGACTAATTGTCAAATCTCTTCCTTTGCCGATCACGCTGTGATTGATCCTACTCATTCCTAGCCGGGAAGTTGGACTTGAAGAAGGGTCATAGCTTAGGTGATTAGGGGTGCATTATTGGCACCTTTCTCATAAACTTTCTGTCTTCAAAAGGAAGACAAAGACTAGACGAGAAACACCACTAAGTAAAGTCAACACCTCATCATTTTCAGACTTGTGGAAAAGGAACAAATTCACCACACTCCCTACAGGATATTAGGCAGAACTGTATAAAGTCTTTATTCACTTCACCGACATTGATGACAGGATCCCTGCTGGAGTCTGTTGGTGTGCGAGATGGTGTATGTTCGTTGTTGAAAACTGTAATGTATGTGGAACATAGGTGTTGGACATCGGTGCGAATCCATGTTGTCACTACTGGTGTGGATGGTAGTCGCCATGTCTTATCACTTAAAGTCTTTATATGTTTGG